>JAFMSR010002070.1:0-24927 GCA_022818135.1 Saxidomus purpurata | reverse complement strand
ACACGAGTTTCCTATTTTCTAATGATTATACCTAAATCAGCTTGTTACTTAAAGAAATGCATATTCAACTAAACATTTGAACAAAAAAAGAAAAAAGTTCATGCAAAAGGAATCTGGATCTACAGTCTAATTCAAGGAGCAATAACAAAACTGTTTAAAAGAAGTAAATCATCGTTCCATTTTTATCGCGGTCCTGTAGAGTTTCTTGTGTTGCTGTGTCCCTATCATTGTCCTTGTGGTGTTTTTGCTCCGATCCTATGGGGTGGGTTTTCTACTGTCTAGGCTGAACGGCTGGTAACAGTAGTTAGTGGCTGTTCTTTGTCAATATGTTTCAATTTTTCATTTAGATAAATTTTCCTTGAACATTGTAATTAAAGAGTGAACATCTGACTGAAGTTTCATGATTACTTTCTGAGTTTAGGAAATATGAGACAGGCAAGAAAAATCAAAGAATAAAATATTTAACTTCCCAATGTGACCTTGAGCTTGAACTAATGTAGTATGACTTGCAATTTTCATATGGTTTCATGAAAATACTCATTTCTTGAATTTTCTTCAAGGCATTTTTAATTATTATTATCAAACAGAATGATTTTCAAAGTTTAAAACATTTGACCTTGAACTGAACCCTTGACCATGAACTGGCATTAGTTGGCTGTACATATAGGTTCTATAAGTCAAAAAGGAGAAAAAATGAAGTTATTTCTACGTCCCCTATAACCTAATCATTTAGGACACCAAGCACATCTCAGAATGGATGTACAATGTACCGGTATATGACGTTTATCGTCGCATCAATTTCACTCTTGTATAGATTTAGCACCAATTTAAGGATTTCAGGCTTTGTTTCTAAATCAAATAAATACACACAAATAACAGTATTTTTTAACATAATAAAAACAGAAAACAAGGAATGTATAATCCACATTATGAACAAACAAACAATCAAATAAAAATACACAGTTTGACTAGCAAACTTACTCTCCCCTAACTTAGAATAAAATGGACGCCTATAAATGTATGGAGACCCACACAATTTTACAGAAATTAATTTTTATAAAACAGCACTATTAAATGTCAAAAAGACGTCATAATTGCTTTATTTTTGAGAGGTTAAAACCTGATGACTAAATGGACCAATTGTGAATGTCAATTTAAATACTCAATATTCAAGAAAGTTTGTTTTCTAACTCTAAGAAACTTCTACATGCTGAGATATTTCAATGGGTTTCAATTATTTAAAGCTGCCGGTTCACAGCACGGACCTATATACATGTACATATACTAAACAAAGTAAGAAACTTCCGCTATGTTTGCTTGAACATAGCTGCACTTCCATGATGCATCGTTTGTTGCAAAATGGAATGCTCTTGAAACACATATATAACAATGATTTCCCCCGATTTGTTTTCATCCAGCTATGTTCAAGCAAACTTAGCGGAAGTTTCTTATTTTGTTAAGTGTACATCTCCAAGTTCGGTTTTTGGTGAAATTTTTTTTCTACAGAATGATATACTAAAATTGCAAATGGCTAGAATCAACAACACAAGTAAAAATCTAGGAAGCAGTTAAGAAAATCTGTTGAAAATGTTTGTGAGCTTTGTTTGACGGCACCAATACTGTATGTTTATATTGGAATTTCATATTCGTTTCATCCATGCCAGCATACATTTGTTTCATATAGCCAGGCTGAATCCTGCTGCACATTATCAGTAAATAGGACTCGATATACCAGTATACACCATGTAAATATGTACACCAGATATATACCGGCGTGGATGAAAGGTAGAGTCCCTGTTTCACTGTTTGCCGAGCTGCATGCGAATGAATAGCAAAAAATTAAAGCAATAATTTTTCTGTATCCTCTATTCCACTTTATTTCTAAGAGTTATTTTTACAAGTCACTGAATCATTTTTCCAACAAATGAACATTTTTGTGCTAATTGACACACATTATTAAAGATGCTATGGATCACTTACTTGTAAAACACTCCAGTCTCTCCTAAATCAACCATTTCAAATGAAGTTTATCTTTAAAGAACAGATTCATTCTTCACAATTTTCTTCTTCAATTTCTCAAATGGTCTGTATTAAAGGTCCAACACTAAGCACCTGATGGGTATCATTTTTTCAGCAAGTATTTTCTTATTGTTATTCATAATTGGCTAAGCATGTTATATAATCAAGTCTTAGAAAAAAATTAAGTGCTTATTCTGAGATATATACATTACACTTTTGACTTTTTTAAGCAAATTCACAAAAGACTCAGTTTCTATATACATTTATTTTGTTTTTTTCAATGGATGCGAGAAATTTGAGAAAATATTGCTTGCCTCTCATCATGGTTTTATGACATACTTTTATATGTATTGGCCTTTGAAAAATTTGACACTTCTTTTCCTTTGATATTGCATCTTAAACGATTAAAAAATATACATATTTGAACAAATATTTGAATCTTTGAACATTTGTAGACATCCCTACACTATACAGTGCATTAAAATCAACAACTCTATTTCCTCCACAGTTTATAGCATGAAATATATTTACAGGATGATAACTGAGATATACCTTTTTTCTCACAATAAAATGCATTGATTCTCTTTACAGCACAGGATAAGTAAATACACAACAGTTCTGACAAGTTGTAGTCTTAAATAGCCAGAATCAAGATGGACCTGCTAAACAGTCATGTTAGGAATAAATTGCAATCAAATCAGACCATATTTCGAGTGTTGTTAAAGATTGAGCTTTGACCTTCTGATTTTAGGCGCACAAGGATCTACTGCCAACCACATGCCATCTACTGGTGACTTTTTACCTCTAAAGGTTTTTATTTTGCAGTGCAGTAACAATTCCCAATGTTAAAATCTGACCTTGACCTTTGACCTAAACACAAAATCACAAAGGTCACCCACTCCAAATATGCAATATCTCTGAACTTGATGATCCCCATTGCACAACCTCGTTGCTACACAACAGAAAGTCTCCAATCTAAAGTACTTGACCTTGACAGTCATGACAACCATGACTTCTGAACTAATTTAATCTGTACTAACTGACCTTGTACCCTATTAACTGACCCAGTAAGACCAAAATTTGTACTTGACTTAAACTACTGGAGTGAGAATACAATGTATTTTATAAAAGTACCTTTTGATCATTCTGGTTATCTGGGTGAAAAAAGTTCTGGCTCACACTGAGGATTAACATACAGAATGATGAGAGTGATAGAAAAACAAACAGACAATCAACAGCTCTGTCTGAATAGCTCAGAAGCTTTCTGCTAAAGTGAGCTTAAATAATATCAAAGTAACACAATTATATCTCAAACTAAATAATGTATTTAAGTATCAATCTGTTAACCAGACTATTATGATGGCCATTTTATATCTTTAGATTTTGAAGAATAAATCTCATACAACAGTAAGATCACAGCAGTTCTGGGTCAGGATTGAGCATTTTCCAGTGAAGGTTTGCCTTTTTAACTGAATGCAAGTGTTTTAGGAACACAACTCCTTTCTGAAAGATTCATGTAATACACAAACATTAGACCAAAATATACTTTATGTTCTCTGAAAATAAAACATTTCTTTGATAGTTTGACAACTTAAAAAATTAATAGCATAATACGCTTTGTTCTGGCTTAAAATAATACTTCAGCACAGCAAAGCTGAAGTATTTATAGAGTACAGAAACTTCTTAAAAGGTTATATCATAGTCAAGTAAGAAGGTTTAGATTCCCTGCTGATGAAAGGGTGACTTTTTATCAAATAAATAAACAACCCAATGCATTTTTAATTTGTACAATCAAATTGCTCAAAACTCAGGACCACCTTGTGCTAAACAGCTGACAATAGCAACTAGCATGTAATTTGCTTAAGTAATCACCTACATTTTTATATTTGAAAAAAAAAATGTTTTTAAATGCTCTCTTAATACACTATATTACACACAACCACATAAAAATGCATTTTTAACTACCAGTATTTTATCAACAACCAAGTATATCTCTATTTTCTATCCTAATATAGATTCACATACAGTAAAAATCTGTATATCAAGACACTAGATCTGGAGTAAAAAAGGGGGACAACTCTGGACTGCTTGAACCTTGGTACATAAAAAGATACAGAAAGACAATGAGCCTTAAGAGTATTACAAAATATGTGATGGCTGGTATAGTTAAAATGTGATGTATATATCAACATTCTGTTTTAACAATTGAGATTACTACATAAGAATTTAAGTAATGAAACAGATAAATGTAACGTGGACTGTGATGAAGCAAATGTTCCTGTGATTTTATTTTGCATTATGTGTAGGCCAGTAACTGGTTGAGTAAGAAAATGCTGAATCAGCTAGTAGTTACAGAATGTCAAATAAAAGACCCTGCTCATTTGATTCCTTCTTCACAGTAATGTTTTCTGAGATTTGTCTGAATTAATTAATGTCCTCTATAACATTCTCACCAAATACTTGGTGTTCTATACTAATTCATTTATTCTTGACCACAAAACAAGTTTTTACAACTTGAACTAATCACTCTTAAGACTCGCATCTAAAAGAGAGACGGTTATGGAATAAATGTGTTTCTACCGAAGGACGACAAGGATTGTACCCTTGACACTTTTATCCCAAGAGGAACATGCCACCGCTTCTTTATAGTGGCCCCAAAATATATATGTTTCTGATATGTAAGAGGCTGTTAACCAATGAAATGGGTCAAAAAAATTTTGCTTTAATAGGCCACCTGTATTTATGGAAATAACAGCAGACTCATTGTATCTCAATATACAGACTTTAACTGTGTTCCTCAATGCTTTCACGATAACCTAGTCTACAATCACAGAGTATTTTAAATAACACATATCCTTTGCAAATGCTTACACAGAAAATAAATAAACACAAAAAATTAAGACATTATTTCAGCACACATGAACATAACACAGAAGAATAAATAATTATGATCAACATATAATCCTAGCAACAATTAAAAACTTCCATAATTTGCTAACATTTATCTAAATATACTGTCAACCCTCTTCTTGACAGTAAACGGTTCCGCTGTTGCATGTTGTTTGCTCGGAACTTTGTGTCGTTTTCGTGGCCAAGTTGAGGGGTCATACCCACCATCATTCGGTGGTTTTATAGAGTCCTGATTTACCGGTGAGGGATCTTTTATAAATGCCGTCTGCTGATTCTGTCCAACATTCAAGTTTTGGCTTTGAGATGATTTTATTGCATGAAGTGTTCCCTCCTGCATTGACACTGACATGCCGATACTAGATGACTCTGGTTCTTCATCATCAAAATCATCATTGAAACTCATATTTGAAAATGCCGAACTTTCTATGTTCCTGTCAGACGGTCGTGGACTTCTTGACTGCTTGCTTTTGAAATATTTTGGTTTTTCTAATTGACCGAAATTATCTTCATCTGAATCGGATTCATCCTTGAATTTATGATAATATGGGGCAGGTTCGTTCTGGTCTCGTGTTTTAATTGATTCTCGTTCTCTTTTGATCACAGATGCATTTGATTCTTGAAAGCGTGTTGGTATTGGTGCTGGAACCGGGCGAGACACAGGACTGGTTGTAGATCTTATTGTTACTGGAATGGTAGGGGGAGAACTTACTGGACTAGACACAGTCTGGAAAGGAACTGTGGGGATTGGAGATGGCTGTTCGCTCATGGCTCTGCTCTGTGAAATCACAGAGCTAGCTGACCTAGTTTGCATAGTATTAAACGGTATGGCACCAAATGAGTCTGGCAAAGCCTCAGCTCTGAGATTCAAACTATCTACACTAAAACTGCTAGCTATTCCATTAGACTTAGTTGCAAAGTTTTGTTCACTAGACATGAAGTTATTGTGATAATGTTCAGATGGCGAAATGTGTAAAACTGCATCTGTTGAACTTGACGACCTTTTAATAAATGGAGCGTTTCCAAATATATCATTAACATTTGCTTCATCATTGTCATCACTATCATCACTTCGTGCTAAGAGACCTACACGCATTTCCCCGCCAGATGGGTGTCTCCGATTCCTGTACCTACTTGTATGCCCTGGTTTTCCAGAATCGTCTTTATTTTGGGAAGATTTTGATGGCAGCCTTGGTTTTGGTGGGACAGTTGGCTTTGCTGGAGTACTTGTTTTAAACATATCTTCTTTGGAACTTGCTTTTGCTGCAGAAAAATTCCCAGAACTTGGTCTTTTCTTTCTAGACATTTTCTTTCTAAATGGTGCAGCTCCAAATATATCGGTTGTCTCTGGTTTTGGAACAGGTGAAGTTGGCTCTGAACTCTGTGGGGAGGCGTAAATAGTCTCTGCTTCACTGCCGGTTTCAGAAAATTTTGGTGTTGGATTGTTTCCATCATATGCATTCTCGAGCTCATCATCATCTAGCAATGGACGGACGCCATGCTCATGTCCAATAATGGGGTCAGGCTTCTCTGGTGGTGTCGAGACAGATTCCTGTTCTCCCGTACTATTTCTTGGTGCTGGTATTGGTAAATGCTTTGGGGTTGGATCATACTCCTGACTTGATGTTGAAATCATAGAAATAACATCATGATCTTTTTTGGTCACATGAGCACTCGGACGACTTCCATATTCATCATCAAGTTCACGATAATAAAATTCAGTTCCCTTCTGTTCTGATAGACTGTCCTCATCAGCATGAGAGGAACTAGATTCACGACGGTGACGTGGCTTTATCACAGCACCAGACGGAGTTATATGCGTGTTCTTTGGTAAATTCCTTTTATACTTTTGTAAGTTTTCTTCATAATTCTTACAACTTTTTGCAACATCCTTTTTCAGTTCTAAACTAGCTTTTCTTTGATGACCCCCATTCTTTCCCTGTTTTGACTTATTAACTTTATTCTCATTTTTATCTGTATCGACAAGTTTGTTATATTTATTTGCACGTTTATCATCTTCGGCAACTTTGCCCTCCTGCTGATCACCATCGTACTCATCGCCAGTGTCAACTAGCTTGTTGTATTTGGAAGACATTCCGAGAGCAGCTCTCATAGAGAAAGGTTCCTGTGACTTGTGATTTTGGTGCTGACCTGCAGCCATGTTGTCATCTTCATCACTGTCAGATGTAGGATCTGGAAGCAAAAGAAGAAACAAATCAATGAGTAGAACATTCCCTGCTTTGACAAACTATCACTATGATTACAGCCAAAATCTGTTCTACCTTTAAGTATCAAAAACTCCTGAGAAATGAATGGCAGACATTTCAAATATCTTTTAATGATAAAATGTGCTAAGTTTCAATGAAATATGACAAGTGATAGTTTATGCAATATGGGGACAAAAGTGATAAAATGTGATGTTACATAAAAGACTGGGCTGACAACATTACTCCTCTATTTATACAATGTCTTGTATGTATAAAACATATACACAATTATCTCAGACCAGTACACTGACTCCTACCTTTTAATACTGGTCAGCTCCTTCATACACTACCTACCTGTTACCTACCTATGAGAATCTCAAGTAACTCAAGTTACTTGATAACACTTGCCTGCAAGAAGGGCAGCATTTATCAAGTCTGTATGGCAATGAATCGGTACAGACTACAGGCTTGTACATGTATTGACAAATCTTGCAATTCAAGGGCTGTAACTCTAGAACAATTATAGCGTCAGGATGATATAAGTCTGGACTAATGCATGTGTTTATTGAGAGCACAAATTAAACAGCAAATACAATGCGAGTTCTGTGATCCTTTTTCAATATATTGGCAGTCAGAATTAGCAACTCAAGGGCAGCAACTCTAAAACAACTCAAGATGTTTGGACAGTACATAAGAATTAACATACACTTTACTTAAAATAGTCTAAGAAACTTTTATTTTCATCAGATTGTATATTGTTTATTCCTAACAAGTCAGAGCCATTTTAAAATGTCTTTTTTTTTCAAGAAAAGTGACATCTTTGTTACATATGCGAAAATGGACAATCATTTCATAGCAAGTGGCTCTTCCTTCGGTGGAACAGGTATCGTAAATGTTAATGAAAGAGTTAAACTACCTCCATTCTTCAATGAACTCTTATGAGGCACAATCATGGAGGATTAAAGAAGAAGAATAAGATTAATACTTTAATTGTATATTTGTGTGTTTATGTACATATCACATGTATTGCACTAGCTCTAGTCAATGGCAACTGAAATTGTCTAGAATTTCTAATTTACCTTTCAAATATTTAACACGCATAATAAATGATTCACATATAATACAATATAACTAATGCTGACATGAAATTAACAGATATATAACATAGACTTAACAATGTTGATGTATGTAAGTGGTTAGGCTAAAACAGTCTATGTGGGACCAGTCCAACACAGTCTTTTATCTCTGGCCTCTGATTGGCTGAATAAATTTAAAAAATGACCAATTAAAAGTCAAAATCAGAGACTGGTTTTTAAAACACTCTAATATTCTTCACACATTAATTGCTCAGTTCATAATTATGCTCAAGTTGTGAGTCAAACCAGAAAACTAATATACTAATATGGTTCAAAGTCATTGTATATGTTCAAGGAATATTAGATGTCAAAATGTGTATGTACACTGCATTACCAGCTTGGAAAAAAATGTGCATTAAATGCCTTTCAAACAAAACATGTTATAGTGATAACTACTTCAAAGCTACTTGTCTAATCACAGGTCTTCTAAAATGTACACTAATTATGACAAAAAAACTTTAAAATCAACAAGTGTTATTCAAAATCTAGTCAACATTTACAGAAAATAGACTACATTATAACTAATGAACACACAATGGAGTGAGCCTATTTGGTTTGTGACAAAATTGGTGTGCACGGAAAAAAAATTACATATATCAACTATAAATATAAGGACTATGTGAGCCCAGCTGTGCGAATTCAATGGCTTGAAACTTGCCGGCATTTTGAAAATATGGCTCTACCATTCTTGTAGGTGAATGAAAACAGACTTTGATACACGAATGCTTTAATGTCACTCTATTTCATTAACTTAAAGATGCATTCTGCACAGCTGGGATCATCTGAACAAGTTAATGCTATAGCTATAGTTGCAACAAGTAATGTCATTTCAAAACTTGTAATCTGAACACTTATTAATGCTATGAAAAATATAAGGAAATAAATGCTTTGGCTTAGATAATTAGCAAAATAGTAACAACAAACTTCTTTGCTATTCTAACAGCCAAACTAATTCTAGACAGGCTAACTTGTGTTAAAATTTATGTCCAAAAAAACTGCAATTTGTTAACTTTTGTTCAATTACCCTGTATACGTCAGTTAAGAGTCATATCAATCCCACGAGTGGGGTAACACGCAACACAGTTAAACAAGGGAAATAATTTGTGTCTACTGGCAAGCAAGGAAAAGCCGATGGATTTTGCATGTTTTTTTCGTTTATTTTAGAAATAGACTAGACAGAATAAAAACGATGCCTATTTTGCAAATCCTGGCCTTGACCTCCGTCGGTGGAGGTAATTTTTGTTTACATTGGTCGCGCATGCTCGTAAATATGGGGCCTTAAAAGGGGTACTTAAAGCACACGAAAAATCGGTATTACAGCAGGAAATGTCGGCGGCTTGCTTTTATCGCTGATATTCAGTTCATAGCGCGTATAACACAAACATATTTGAAAAGCATTAAAAATAATTATTTCCAATGGGTTTTAACAATAAATTGTGTTTGATTTATTATATTAATTTGCGGCTTGGTAAGTAGGTCTATAAACCTATATGTATCATTGTTGCCGGGAGTAACCGTATTCTATTTAGTCAAATAGGTGCAACTTCATTTGCTAAATACCTTGCACAGCCTCCAGTCGTAGCTAACATCAGATTAGAACTTCCGAAATTTGTTTCTGTGTGTTTGTTTGGCAATATAGCCTATGATTTCCCTGCATTGAGCCTCCCTCAAATAAAGCGGAAATACTATACAATCAGTACATATTACTTCCCTTGAATTGAAGAGTCAATCATCCCGATATACTAGTGTACGGTTTGAATATGTTATTAATATCTTTTTATTGAGTGTTGAAATGTATTTTAACAAAATTGAAGTAATATTTTCGCGCGGAAATCAGAAGTTGACAGCCGTCACATGACCCCCACGTGACTTTGTTGACAACATATGTCAAGGTTGCGAGTACGCTGAAATGAAAAATCGATATCTTAGTAAATATTTAACACTTTGACTCATTATTTCTGTCAGTCAGCTTCAAAACAAATCCTCCGATAGATTTTGATTAAAACTTCCTTTAAACAGACCTGTTATAGAGGCATGTAACGGGAAAACTAAAAATCTTGCCAGTAGTCACAAGTTATCTAACCTGATTGTCTTTCATCATTGAGGTCTTAAATAAAGATTCAAATGTCTTCAATGAATGCTTACTGTTTAAAATTATCCAACTAAAGTTTGACCTAAAACGTACAAATTTTAAGCATGAAATACTTAGATGTGTAATCATAAATTTTACAATTAACTTTACTGTATACCTGACCATATTTGACATTCCTATTTATCTGTTTTCATCATTAAAAAAATAACAATTAGCAAAAATTAAATTAAAAGAAAATCACCAAACTTTCAGTTATCAAAATTTTAGTCAGAAAAATCCACAAAAGAATCTCAATTTTTTAAAATTTAAATGTCTCGTGAATCTGACATCTTAATCAACATGTTATGATGAACATCAAAACTTTGAACATTTTTCTATATTTCAACAAGATTTTGGCAGAATTTCATCTTGATACAGAACCAGTGACTAGAATTTTTACATTTGGGTGTATAAAAGAACACATATCTTCAATATCACAGTTACTGAAATACCATGCATTCTTTCCCTGTTGACTTATCAAGTCACCTTTGTTAAATAAAGAATATTATCATTACTTTTATTACTATTATTATCATTATTATTATAATTAACGTGGTTGGACAGGGCTGTAGCCAACTCGTAAGACAATGTAATAACAAAACCTACCATAGATGAACAAGCCTTTCTGTATTTCTGGAACAGGCTTCCTACATTCCTATTAGACAAGTACAGTAAAGAGGTTTGCACACATATAACAAACTCCTTGAATGTGTTCCTTATATTCGTAGTATGTTATATCAATACTGTATAGCAATTTGATATTAAATTAATAAGGAATGAAATCAGGCCCAGAAAATGTGTTCCTTATATCCCGTATTTTACTATATCCGGAGCCATTCTATACAGAGTTTACTGCACAATTTAATGTTCTCAAGACAGTTTTATGAAAATATTAGAAACTAAATTATAAGGCTTCACACACACACACAGAAGTGTGGGAGATAACTCTGCATAAACCCTTAATAAGCATATCATATATACAGTACGGATTGTTTAAACAACCTATACATGCATATACTTTTTTTAAATTAGTAAAAATTAAAATCTGGGATAAATTTTACAGGCTACAAGAAAAGTATAAACAAAATTATGCAGGAACATTGCCAACAAAAATATATTTGAAGACAAGTATGTATATACATCTGGATTGTCTCCCTTTATGATTGTAAACTATCTTCCAAAAATAAAATAAATCAAAATAAACATGAAATTTTATAAAGAAATATACCCAGACATAAAATAGATGACAGCAGCCATTGCCCTATATCATTCACCTGAGTTCCACTGCAGTTTGTTTTACACATTACAGACCTTGCCTCACCCTATTCCGCCATACTTTGACGTACTAACGTCTGCTGACGTAGAGTTTCAAGTATGGATCATTCCGATGGGAAAATATCAAAATCTGACTCAATATTTCTTAGAAGAATCAGTGTTACAATATCGGCATATAGATAAGTCAGCCAGGCCCTCTAGCAGACATGGTTTTTGAAGAATTAACAAATCCTGAGAAGTATTCAAAACTGTCACCAATCATTTCAGAGAAGAGTTTTAAAGTTTGCTATAGGCATATATGAAGGAAAACTAGATGGACATGATTTGACTGGGTAGAGGACCCATAGATTATGCTACTGTGGAACATGGGAATTTCTCAAGTCTTTCTTTCATGGAATGGAAATCTTTGGGGCAGAGAGGACGGATGGGTAGGCAGTGTGATCTACAATGTATGGTAGACGACGGACAGTGAGGTGTCCAAACAGTTCCCCTGTAATAAACTAAATACCAAAACTAAACAGAATTACTTTAAAGTAGTAAAAAGAGAATACAAGATTAAGTTACAGAACAAAGTTCTGTGATTGTGGCCAAGTACCATCACTGTACAGTAAGGATTTTATATATTCAGTATTAGTAAAAAACTAGGAGACAACCTTTCCTTACAGTAAAGCACATGTTATTCACAAAGTCACAATTTCTGCAATCTAATTTCTTATGTGATTTGCAAATTTTCAACTGATGCTAAAGTTAAAAAAGTTTCTATTATGAAGGTATTAGTGTGTTTTATGTTGAACAGTTCATCTAGATCCTTCAGGTCTTGACAACAGTGAATTAGTTTTACTGAGAGAACACAGCAGACTTAATACAACAATGAATTTTTCACTCATGTCATTTTTTCACAAGGTTTTTATGTTTGCTAATTTTTGTGAATGAAGCACTTCCCAAATTCATCAAACTCTCTTAAATAGCAAACAAACAAGGATTATATAAACAAGAGGGCCATGATGGCCCTATATCGCTCACCTGAATTCCAGTCTACTGGCCTAATGGGTGTGGTCAATTTTGACCCAAGAGTCAGGATTTGAACAAAGTAGGTGGAAGACCACAAGACAATGCTAAATACCAGATAAGTTTTCCTATATACATCTTTGCAAAACAATTGACCTCCTTGGCGGGGTCAATATTGACCCCAGGGTTCATGATTTGAACAAACATTAAAGACATCTACTAGGCAATGCTACATGCTAAATATCTAAGCTCTAGGCCTTGTGGTTTCAGAGAAGAAGAGTTTTTAAGTTTTTCCTGTATAAGCTAATGTGAAACCAAGTGACGCCCTGGAGGGGTCAATTTAGACCTGGGGGTCATAATTTGAACAATCTTAATACAGGTCCACTAGGCATTTCTACATGCCAAATATCTTATCTCTAGGTCTTGTGGTTTCAGAGAAGAAGATTTTTAAATTTTTTCCTATAAAAGCCTATGTTAAACCAAGTGATCCCCCGGGTGGGGTCAATTTTGAACCGGGAGTCATAGTTTGAACAATCTTGGTAGAGGTCCACTAGACAATGCCACATGCTAAATATCTAAGCTCTCTGCCTTGCGGTTTTAGAGAAGAAGTTTTTAAAGTTTTTCCTATATAAGCCTATGCAAAACTAAGTGACCCCCCTGGGCAAGGTCAATTTTGATCCCAGGGGCATAATTTGAACAATCTTATAAGAGGTCCACTAGACAACGCTACATGCCAAATATCTAAGCTTTAGGCCTTGTGGTTTATGAGAAGAAGATTTTTAAAGTTTTTCCTATATAAGCCTATGCAAAACTTAGTGACCACCTGCGCGGCGTCAATTTTGACCCGGTGGTCATAATTTGAACTATCTTGGTAGAGGTCCACTAGATAATGCTACATGCCAAATATCCAAGCTTTAGGCCTTGTAGTTTCAGAGAAGAAATTTTTTTAAGTTTTTCCTATTTGTTGCCATAGCAACCAGAGTTCTGCATGGAATGGAATTCTTTGAACAACTTTGATAGAGGTTCATGCAAGGAACATCCCTGCAAAGTTTCATCAACATTGGCCAAGTGGTTTCAGAGTAGATGTCGTTTGAAGGAAATGGTGGACGGACAGACGGACGCTGGACGGAATGCCATCCTAATAGCTCACTCTGGCACTTTGTGCCAGGTGAGCTAAAAATACATGTAGTGCTCAGTCTCGATTCAAAAACTCACAAATAAATAGAAAATTGAAGATCGTGTAATAAACAACTCGCGAATATACAAGACTTTTCAGTATACGGAATAACTTATACTAAACACTGAATCTATTTTATTTTTTCTGAAGTTCTTTGATCTTTAATTTAATAAGAACCTTTTGAAACAGGCACCAGTATCTAATCATTTCACTGTTTTACATTATTTAATGCTCAAGTACCTTCAAACGTGCTACAAATCTCTTTTTAAAGCATTTACTTGCGTTGGCAACAAATTTTAAAGCATATTACAAAATGTTATTGAAATAACACCTGGACAATATATTGACAAAAAATCTACTTATAATAAAAAGAAATTCTGACATTGTAAATCAGGTGAACTGTGCTACAGTAAGAGCAGGATAATCTGACAGCAATGTAGCACAAAAGTCAACTTTGATTGTGTAAATACATGAACTAATTTCAAGGATTGAAACTTTTGTTGAACACAGGATCTACCTATTTATGCAATGGTTGTTACACATAATCTGATACATAACTGTCACATTCTCCTAACGTAACTGTAACCAAACAACAGACAAAACTCTATGGAAACAATCCACTCTCAATAATTGATTTGGCAGAAAAATACAACCTTTAAATTAATGAATTAATGCATTTAAATCTCTTAACAAAGATAATAATTATGTAACGAACAAACTCTTTACAATTTTTTTGTGTAAAGCAATTATTTCACAGATTTGGCACAAATATTAAATTACATTAAAACTTTATAATGGTGATTTCTCTGTAGTTAAAATAATCAAACTTTTATTCCTTAACTCTATAAAAAATCAGCCTGGAGTCAACAGGCTCATCAGTAAATTATGTAAACCTTGAACAATAGTTATTTAGAAACAATTTCATATCACATCAGAATATTAAGTATCTAATATACACTACAGCTATGTCAAGCCAAAATGTCCTTGTTTATGTTTCCAGTCTACTGAAGAAAAGAGTGCCAAACTGTCACATAATACTCCCATCAAAAGTTGGAGGTAGATTGAGTGGTTATCAAAGTATTTATTTGTTAAAATTGTTATGATTCATGTTTGGAGAAATTATTTGTCAAAATTTCGAAATTAAAGGGCCTTTACTCCAGAGTGACTGCAGCTATGTAACTGGTAATCAAACTTGGCCCGGATGTTGTGTCTATAAACATTCTGGTCAAAGTTAGTGAAGACTGCATCAAAACTGTTTGAGTTTGAAAGCAGACAAGGCAAATTTTATAAATTTTGATAATTCCAGGGCCATTATCCAAAAGTGTCTGTCAGAGCTGATTTTGCTGGTTATCAAACTTGGTTGAGACATCCTGCCCACAAACATTTTGACCAAGTTTGGTGAAGATCAAGTGAAGACTGAGGCTAATTTCATCAATTTTGGATAATTCAAGGGCCATAATCCAGAAGTGACTGGGTCAACTTGGCTGGTTATTGCAATTGGCCCAAATATTATGTCTACAAGCATTTTGACCAAGTTTGGTAAAAATTGGAAGAAAATTGTTCAACTAAGAGAGAGGATAATGTTTGTACGCGCTACTGAAGGTAGTCTCATAATATGATCTAACTATGGACAGCCATATAAAATGGGACATATTCACCTGATCTAGCTTAATGGCAAGACTATCACAAGAGAGGGCAATCTGAATTACAGTGCAACATGTCAACTTTTATTAGTGTGTAACTTATTCAATTGAATTTAATTGAGTAACGACAACATGCACTGTTATTCTCTATTTAAACAAAAGCACTGTCTTGTAGGTGTGACACCTATGTAATTCTTTGTCTATGAGGGAACTAAGGTGTCATATACATCCTCATATGATGGTGCACAACTTTTGCATGTTAGAAAGTCACATGGTATAATCTTTAAGAACACACATAAACCAACTATCAAGTTTTAAAAACGAACTGCAAGATTCAATTATTTGCCTAGCCAATATATTTCACAATGTTCAGTTATTGTATCGAGTCATAGCAATTATAAAATTGGAGAAAATTGAAGCAAGAAACAAGACATCTTTAATCCACAAAAAGCCATAACTCATGCACATTGCAAGACAAGAGTTATGGAACTCACATTACAAAGACAGCTCGTGATGGTGAAAAAGTGATGCAGGTTTTAAAGCTATAGCCATGGAGTCTCATGAGAAAAGATAACTTAAAAACAAAACTTACCGGTAACCAAGATTCACATACACATCTCAGGTGATGAAAACTGTTCCTTATTTTATCTTAACAAATACAATGGCCGCAAAATAATAACCCAGTACTTGACAAAGACTTTTTTGATAACTTAGGCCAAGAAAGAAGCATTCACACCAGGGAATTAATGCACATAAATAATAGAAACATTAGGAATGCACTGAATCTAGCGCAGTAATTGTTAAAACATTTGGTGTTTAAGACTTAAGACAGGAAAACTGAGGATACTTTCATCAAACTGATGATTGGTGATTTTTTAAAACAATTCATTTTCCTTTTCTTTGTAGAGGGTAGAGGGTCAATGGTTAGAGCCCCACTACACAGCTGACTCTTTTTGTGGGAAACCCCAACAGTTTCCAGGGAGTTTATTGCGTCCCAGGAGCAACGGAAAGTTGAACTGTCCACCTATGTATAAATACATGTAACTGCTTAAATCTCATGAAAAAAACAACTGTTGCTTTTATTGAATAAAATGTTTCATAAAAAATGAAGGCTAAATAAACAGCTACACCAGCACCTGTATGTGTCACGTCCAAGGCACTAAACCTTCTACCCATTATGAAGATTAATGAAAAACCCATGTTGTCTATTTATGAGTTGTAGCCTTAAAGTGATTTGAAACTAGCTTGTTTACAATGTCAAAAACTGAGAAAATGAGCAAGAAATGTCACTGAAAGTGGCGCATGTCCCTGAAGAGGGGCTTACTGACAAATGTGCTAAGGCAATAATAACTCACATAAGTGTTTGACCCCAAGCCTTGTGGGTCACAAAACCATCATTATACACAGCTTTTTGAAAATGAACAATAACAAGTTTACAAGTAAGTCAAAAACCAGAACTAAACATCAGTCAGAAAATGCTAAATGGTAAGAAAGTAAAATGACATTTGAAAATGCACAACAAGATGCCCATAAGGGCCAACATTGCTCTACTGGACTGAGTAAGTTTGGGAAAATCTTTTTCAATGTTGTCAAGGAAAAGCTAACGGAAATAACTGTGACCTTGACCTTGACCCACTTACCCAAAAAACAGAAGGGATCATCTACTCAGTAAAAACAATCATCACATGACTGTGGGTCATATAGGTCTTAAGATATTGAGCAGAAACACTTTTTGAAGTTTGGGTCACTTTGACCTTGATCTCTGAATCACTGACCCCAAAATCAACAGGGATCATCAACAGGTTGCAAACAACCTTCTGAGCAAGTTTCATAAACTTTAAGTCAAATGAAAATTGTGACCTGAAGTGTATTATCAAGGAAAAGCTAATGGAGGTCACTTTGACCTTGACCTTTGCCCTACTGACCCAATAAAACAGTATATAATGTCTACTCAGTATAAACAATCATCATATGAAGTTTGAAGACAGTGGGTAATAAAGAGATCTAAGATACTGAGCAGAAAAGATTTTCTAAGTTTTGGTCAAGATGACCTTGTCTTTTGACCCACTGACCCGAACAACAATAGGGATCATCTACAGGTTTGCAGGAACCTTCTGAGCAAGTTTCATGAAAGTCAAATGAAAATTGTGACCTGTAGAGTGTTAACAAAAATAAGTCTAGCGATGGACTACAGAAACCACCATAGCAGTAGGCTCTGCTGGACTTTTTCCAGTCTGATGGACCTCTTCCAGTAGAGTCAAAAATGACAAAAATCTATTTCAACTGACAAAAATGTAACCATTTGAAGATACAGTCATGTTATTCAGAAACAGTAAATATTTATAATCTCCACTGTTCCCATATAGTTCCTAGTGTTAATTGGGAAGCTTCCATTTGCAACTCTGAAAAATATTTTCAAATTAATACAAAAATAGTGTTTGGAAAGAACTTCTGTAATGCGTTATACGTAAAGAGAAGGCACTTGTGCCTTTTTCTTATTCATACATTTTAACATGATACATATTTGAAGAACTGAAAATGCATAACATTGTCTTACTCTGTAATCTACTTCTTAAACTATTGATTTCCACAAAAACAAATGTAACAATACATCATATGTTTAAAACAAATAAACGACCAGTCTAAAGCTATACATTGCATACATCCAAATGCATTTTCTCTACCAAAAGGAGATTGTCCAAGCACAAGAAATACATATTTGTCTTTCTCCGGAGATGGTTCCTGGTAATACAAGGGAAGTAGCTCTGCAGACTTGCACCAAAGCAACAGAGGAAAGTTCAAGTAGAATCAGTCAGGCTTGAAGAAGTACTCAGGCAGTCTTGAAGGCAAACTGATTTTTGTGGTTGTTTACACAGGCACATATTCAGGAAGGGAGGTAAATCATGCAGTCCTTACTAGTTGCAAAGATGTGGTTATCTTACATGAGTACCTGCAATGCCAAAGGAAGATTTCAGTCTGTTTGCCTTTTAAATGTGTATACATGGAAGTGGGTGTGTTTTATTAGTGCAAAATGAGTACACTAGGTTCTCTTTGTGCAATTTATATATAGCATTCATGTGATAACACATTGAGAAGTTTGGCATGTCTTTCAATCAGTCCAAAGTCAAACAGTTACCTTTAAAAAGCAAACAGGCATGTAGAAGTATTAAGACACCTCAGAACTATGAACGAATGTAAACAGATATAACACTGAAGGGCAAACAGGAGGCTGAAACTTTCCATGGGCAGATATAACATTTACATATAGTATATAACTGTGAAAACATACTGCAATGTTAGTATCTTAATTTTTACATTACAGTTTCTTCATTTCTCATGTATACCTACACTTGAACATGCAAGTTAACATAAAAATATGTCTGTTCATAACTGTTTCACATGATTTTATCATGTTCACTCTTGGCTATAATTTAACATTATGTAATAATCTTAACTCCATTATTTTACATAATCTTATCAGGTTCACTCTCTGCTTATATTTTACATGAGTTTAAAATATTTACTCTTTACCAATCTTCACTCTTTGCTAGTAATTTTACACGAGTTTATCTATTCACTCTTCGCCAATTTTCTCTCTTTGCTAGTAAATTTACATGAGTTTATCATATTCACTCTTAATCAATCTTCACTCTTTGCCAGTAATTTTACATGAGTTTATCATATTCACTTTTTACCATTTTTCTCTCTTTGCTAGATATTTTACATGGGTTTATCATATTCACTTTACCAATCTTCACTCTTCGCTAGTAATTTTACAGAAGTTTATCATATTCACTCTTTACCAATTTTCTCTCTTTGCTAGTAATTTTACATGTCTTTGAGTTTATCATATTCACTTTACCAATCTTCACTCTTTGCTAGTAATTTTACACAAGTTTAGCATATTCACTCTTTACCAATTTTCTTTCTTTGCTTGTAATTTTACATGTCTTTGAGTTTATCATATTCACTCTTTATCAATCTTCACTCTTTTACTAGTAATATGTCTTTGAGTTTATCATATTCACTCTTTATCAATCTTCAATCTTTTGCTAGTAATTTTACATATTTTTTTTTATTATCATATTCACTCTTTATCAATCTTCACTCTTTGCTAGTAATTTTACATGAGTTTATCATACTCACTCTTTAACAATTTTCTCTTTGCTAGTAACATTCAACACAAGTTCATCATATTCACCCTTTACTACTATTCACTGTTTGAATACAGTCACACTTTGTTAGTATCATACAAGAGTTTATCATATTTTGCTAAAACATACACTGTTCTTTGCCACTGTCAAGTGCTAGTGCATATACATTATGTAGTAACAGAAAAATATCCACATGCAAAATTCACAAGTTCATATGTACAGAAATTAGAGGACTGTCTCAGAAGTATTTATACATGTCAGATGGATTCAGAGAGACTCTAATGTATCCACTACTAATACATAGTCAATCATGACGTAAGACTGTATACTAAACCAGGAAGGACTTCAACTAAAAAGAAAAATCAGGCATACTAGCTGCGGGATCATTCTGTATACAAACAACAAGCACTTTCCACCATACAGGGTCTAGGTATTGAAAAGAAAGTTTATCCAATAAGAGTGACTCCTTCCAGAATGGTTTACCAGTCTAGTTTGGGTTAACTCATATGATTTTCCTCAAACTAAATTACCTTTAGGTACTCCTAAGAATTCATGGATTTGTATTAACTTAAGACTGCAAATTTAAAAATTGCATTATTTTAACAAAGGATCCCCGCTGCAGTCTTTTGATGTAATGACCAGAGAATAAAAAATTTACTGACAGTTACAAATTGTAATGAAGGTTCAATACAATGTAATGTCAGAGACATTTGAGCAAAGTAAAAGCATGGTAGGACTTACATATACATATGTAGTATGATCAACTTGGTAAAATCTTACGTTAACCGTCACACAAACAGCTCAAACATTTGAACAGTATTTCTGACATACAAGGGCTGAGTAAAAAGTTCGCGGTTTTTACTAAAACGTTTCTTTCATTTTTTTGCTTCAACTTAAATTCATAAAAAAGCATGATCTTAGCCCAGTTTGACAAATCAAATGCAGACAGAAATAAAAATTATCATGCCATCCATCGCTCCGGACTAATTACAATGAGGTCTGATACCGCCACTTGTTTGAAATATAGATCAACTGCCACGAGATGTGTCCAAGTTAACAGATTTTATTGTAGAAACCTGTAGCTATGCCAATTATTGGAGATGATTTTTTATGTACCAGAGAGCTTGGATCTAAGCCGTTTTAGAATGATCAATTGAAAACTGAACTTGTTCTGTCCATTTGCTGGTTGGAAATGACGGGGAACTTAACAAATCAAAACAAGCCCCTTAGAAAAACAGTTTGTGGATAAGGTTGAAGATGAAAGCTAAAAAGACACTCTTACCATTACATGCTCTTTCATTATTTAATCCTATAGAAATGAAAAGATCTTACCTTGTTTTTTGAACGGTGCATTCTGGAATGGATCTGTAGACGAGTCTGACCCTGACATTACAAGATCTTCACGACTCTTCACATTAGATATACCTGCAGAATATACATATCCTTACAATACCATCCACACTTTAATTTCTCCAGTTTTCATATAAATTCATATCTGTCAATGTACAGAACCTTTAGTCATTCTTTCTGCGTTTTCTCCGATGTCAAATAAATTGCAATAATTACTGAAGGATATGCCCCTGCAACATTACTCCAACACAAAGTATAGACAAGAAAACTCTGCCTTTGAGATGTTCAAAACATTGTACTGAAATCAAAATCCAGACTCAGATTATGTAAGACCTAAACAAAAGCTCAAACATTAAGCCTTGCACAACATCACAGTTAGAAGTAATTTCTCTTTTACTTCACAGAAATTTTTTATAACCTATGGAGGCTCAGGCTGTTAGGTTATACACACATAACATAAGAAAACTTTTCGTAGAATAAACGAGTTTGACACAAACTTTCAAGGTGACCTCCCCATTTTAATGACCACAATATTTTTCAAAAGAAGATATGTATTATTCTATATATATCTACTTCTGGATACTTACTACTGTTCGAACCTCTTCTTAGTTTATCAAATTCCTTCCCAAATATGGAATCTTCTGTCTCATTTCCAAAGTTATCCTCTTCAAATGGATTCCATTCATCCATGGATACTGTTCTCGTCATTCCTAGGGACCTGTAGTACATGTATATACATTCTGCATCAGAGCTAGTAAAATATATTGACGCATAAGCAGTTAAACTCTTTAATCTTTTATAATTAACTTTACAAACAGTAATTTTGTAAGGTTTACTAAAACATTAAAACATATACACGGCTCAAAGTATATAAACCAACTCTGGGGTTCTGCATCTAGTATGTACTCTATACATGATCTGGATCCCCATTGGTTACACGTCTGGTTCACGGAAACATAGTGACATAACAGAAGCTGTACTGTTTTATAAGTTTATGCCAGAGTAATAAATACTGGAGTATCTGACTCTATTTACTCAGGTCAATACACCATTTTCGCACTATACGGATCATATCATCAGCTCAAATCATTTTCCTTTTTATCTCTATCCCAGGTGGTGGCATTTAATTTTGCCTTTGGAACAAAAGCAGGTCAAAATCAGCCTGCACCTACATCCATGAACTAAACAGTTCTCAATTCAGATATACATACAGTAAGCTTTCACTTGATACCCCTATGAACAATGAATGGCACATATCTGTTTCAAAGACAGAGATGTCCAGTCTGGAAATTTAGCAAAGGTAAGGTCTATTACAAAATCCCTATTTTATTTGTATGTCTGTTGTCACTTCCACAAAACAGCAATTGACAGAAATTATTTAACTTAAATCACATATTTACCTTGGAGGAGAGTTAATGGGACTAGTTGTTGCAGATTTGGATTTATGATCGTGAATAGCACTCAAGGTTTCTCCTCCACCCCCGTAAGCTCTAAATGCACTACCCTTTCCACCCATCCGGTACCCCGATGTATCACTGACATTTCGACGATGACCTCGCGGTGCTGGCTTCGGTGATGAAGGTGGTGTTATAGTTATAAGTGGCTGAGAGTCACCCTGAAACAGCAAACACTTGACATGCTCAAATGCATTTCCTACTCATGAACAATTTGAAGGAAATTTTCAACATTGAACTAAATTGACACTTTAAAACAATTTTCTGAATGTTATAAGACATACAAACATCAAACCTTACAACAACAGAGACTAAATTCTCCAACTCAATAGAAATTGGCATCCTAAATCAGGCAAGCTATTTACCATAGCTAACCTTTATGCTGCTGACGGCAAACTATTCTGCTTTCGCAACCAGTGCAGATTATGATCAGTATGCACATCTGATTAACAAACTTAAAAATTTCTCAAAGTTCAGAAACACTAACATTTCTCCGAGGTTTCGGTGGTTTCTGAGGCAATGGTCCTGGAGGTTTTTTAAATGATGTTTTCTGGAATGTTTTATTATTCTGGTTCACATCCGGTGTAGCAGACGTATCACTATCACTGAACACAATCAGCTGAGGCTGCCCCTCACTGCCTTTGACTCCATCTGTCTGACAAGTATCTGTAACAGACACACAAAAGTTTAAGCAGACGGTAAATTAGACAACTGTATACATGTACATTTAGATCTGTGAAAGTTTTCACCTGGATTTAGCACTTTCCCACTTTCCTTCAACAACCACTACTTTTATATCCCTGAAAAGCTAACTGTAAGGTAAACACATCTGTTTGAGAAAAAAAAACTTTTAAAGTGTGGCTATTTTGTTGAATGAATACTGAAGTAAGAGTGGTAGACCAAACTTAACCTGGAGGAGAACACTGCAGAAAGAAGGATCAGAACTAGAATATGCAATCTGGCAAGAAGCAACAAGATCTATACAAGACAGAAAGTTCTGGAATATACATGTCCCAAGCCTTGCTCTCTTGAATTCAGTTAAAGAAGACACTGGTTGTTAGAAGTCTTACAAACCATTACCAGCTGTTCATATTCTCCAACAAAACATTAATACACCGCTCTATCCTGTAATGAGATTTTGAATACCGTAAGAAAATACTAAATACAAACTATTACTCTCTGTAATGAAATATTAAATACTAACCATAATTTACTAAATACAAACCCTTACTTATAAAAGGGGCGGTGGTGTAGAGATTACAGGTGTCTGCCACTCATCCCGGAGGTTGTGAGTTTCGAGCCCCACTGGGGTCACGACCATACCTGCTCATATGACATCAGTACTGTTTTTTCCAGGAAGCGGACTCGAATGTGACTCTATATGCTACAAGCTTTCTTCACAATCGAGCTAAAATAAATTAGTATAAACTAAACCCTTACTTCCAACAAGAAGACAACAAATACAAACCATCAGTTTCTGTGCCAGCAGCAGTTCTAGTCTCCCCACCGGACACCTGAAGTCTTTCTTGTAACAGCAGATTGAACTGGTCCTCGTCTGATGACTCGCCAGGTTGCTGTGGATGTTGTTGTTGTTGCTGCTGCTGCTGTTGTTGTTGCATAAGCAGGTACTTTACAGAAATAAAATAACTTCAAATACATTTGTTATATTCCCTATTGCATGTATTTAAAGTATGGCAATGAAATACTTAACATTAATGATGGCATTTCTTACTTTGTGAGGTTGAAAAAATGTCCAGGGATTAGTGTCTTAAATATATATACATTGAAATAAACTAGATGTAAACTTTTTTCCTGACTTTTTGTGTGTGTGCCATACGAGGCATCATATTAATCATTTGTATCAAGTTTGGTTAAATTATTTATTAGTTTTGAGTGTGATCTGAAATGTTTTGGACAATTTGTAAGGGTATAAAATGTCAACTATATGCCTCCCTCTGAGGAAGTGGTGTTGTGTTTTATACATTGTACTATGCATATTACTATTTTTCAAGTTTTTTTCTACAAAGTTACATTTATGAATAGAACAGAATTTGATTACTTTTTCCAATATAACCAAATTGGTGAGAAAATGCCTTTCATCTCCTTTCCTAGATTTACATGGTTAGATTCGCTTTTTTTAAATATCTGCTAGAAAAGAGAATGGGGTTGGGATAAGGGAACATTGGGGGGAACTTTAATCTGAGAGGACTTAACCTTCATGTTGAACAGTAAGTTTATATGTGTGCATTGACTGAAATTTCACTGACCTGTTGCTGCAGAGCAATTTGTTGTTGTTGTTGCATCTGCATATGTTGTTGTTGTTGCTGCTGCAGCTGTTGTCTGTATTGCTGCTGCATGTGTTGTTGCTGCACAAGCTGCTGTTGACTCACGTAATACTGGTACTGTTGGGCAGTATAAACACCCTGGGCTTGGGCCTGTTGGTACATCTGAGCTTGTGACATAGGA
>JAFMSR010002069.1:0-25029 GCA_022818135.1 Saxidomus purpurata | reverse complement strand
GCTGAATGACAAGTGACATTTTCAAGCATTTTGATCATGGTGGTTACGTAAAGAAACAAAATGCAGGTTGACGCATAGTGTATTTATTGATGCATGTATTATATCTTTGATGGACTTAGTGTCTCTTGTAACGTATTATAGTGATATGCAAATTTATCTTACTACTTTATGGTGCATCTGATGCTGAATATAATTAAAAGTTGAAACGCGTTGTGAAACTGGAATTTGTCTTTGTTTCCTTTTATTACGAATTGATAATGACACATATTATATAAAGTATACACAAGTACGGGATAAAGGTTTTGTTTATCGCATAAGGTCATAATACCCATAAACATTTACTATTTAAAGCAATATTACCATTCAAAGTTATAATTTTAATCAATGTTTTCTACTCCTAGAATAATGAATATTGTAGTGATTTTAAACAAACATATGGCTCTGTATAACAGTTTCATTCACATTCAATATAGAAAAATATCTGTAAAAATAAATTTTGACTGTCCTGTAAAAAATATGAAATCTACTATTTCAGTTTCTGCGTATGTGTATCCTAATTTGTATCTGTGAATAGCATAACTAACTTGGTAAAACTTATTTCTTACGTGTTTTTAAAGCATTCACTGTGTTTTCAGCATCATGTTTTATTATAACCCAATGTGGCCATTTGAAGAGTTATACATCTGAAAACTGTCTGTAGGCTTCGAACCGATGATACACATCTATTTTTATTAACTTTTCACATTTTTGTCCATTCCCATGCATTTCATCAATTATCTCTTCTATTCTACTGAATCAGTGATAAATTATTTCCGTTTGCAAGTAATGTCATCATGCTCCCAGACAAGATAAAAACATCTTTATTGTACGTCCTTTTTTCGATTCCAAACAGTACAGACAGAGGCGTTTATAAATTGCATGGTCAGCAGATTTTCATTTGAAAAAAGGTGTTTGTAATCTAAACCGGCGTACATGTAGATGGTTGATCTATTTTAGCTCATTGATAACGTTTTGAGAGAATAATAAGGAATGTCCCTTTTAAGAATACTAGCTCAATATTTCTGTTGGTGACACCTTTCGAACTAAACACGTACATTCAACAGCATTTTGTTAGAATTCCAAATCATCATGTTCGCGTTTTATACATAAGACGGAAAGAAATTACCATGAAAAGGGTTTCTTGTACTATAGTCGTAACAAGATTTACAAAGAAAGGGCGACAACAACAAATGTATAATGCAATACCAGGTGCGCAGTTGACTCCCCGTTTAGTTCACCGAATTTAATCGTTTTGCTAAAAGGAAGTTAAGACATTATAGAATTACCTGTTCAAAACAGGAATCAATGACATATCTCATTTCAATACGCATGAAGTGACACGCGACAAAATTATCTTTAAAATAAAGGTGATATGTTTGGGGGTTATTGAGTTGATTTAAGGTATAGTCATAACCTTTATGTGAAACGACTTTATAACTACTTCTCGTCGATAAGCTTACGTCAGTGATAGGTTATATTTCAAGCCAATAATGTTTATTATACTGGAGCAGTCCAATAACCCGGATATCACTTAAAGCTCAAAACACATTATGCAAACGTACATATTGCGTACTATTGTGTAAAAGGCGATCAGTGAACACAGATTATGAATAACAATTTCGAAACAAAAATCTTGCAACCATCAGAGTTAATTTAAAAATTGAGATGAACAATAATAATCATCGTTTTAGAATTGCACATAATCATAGAAACAAAATATGAATAAATTATTTAAAGAGGTGTTTGGCTTAGACATCAGATTAAAAAAAAAGATTTGTTAAAGGTAGTATTTTTTTTCGTATTTGTTTGTCCTGCCATGAAAAGTTGATATATCTTAATGACTGCTGCCTATTATGTTACTAAAAGCTCATATCGTTCGAATGATTGTGTAGGAGAATTGCCTGTCCGTTTCCTTTGTGCTTTCTTTTATGATCCCTCCTTTATTGTTATTTCCTGACAGTCCTTGAGAAAAATGTCAAAAGAAATAATCAGTGCGAGGTCGGTTGCTCAACTGATCTTTAGAAAACTCAGTAATTGAATGTCATTTAGACGTCGACATTTCAGTAAACATTTTGAAGAATATGTAGATGATTACGGCTTCACAGCTTTTGTACATCCCCTGATCGATCTCGACTCTTCAGAATAAGACATCGCCTGATGTGTCTTCACTGACAGAAATAGTTTATATATTAATTTGCACAGGTTTGCTGAAACACTTATATTTGCAAAATACATAACCCGTTACATTTCTAGAATAACAGTTTTTTGTTTATTTTTTAATCTAAACAATGTCATGTTTTGTTCATATATGTGCTTACTTAATTATGCTAGATAGATAGATTTATTCAATTACATGACAATATATAAATAATACATATGATAAACAAGTAACAAACACGTATTAACGATTATAACTATATCAATTGACAAGATATGCAAAGGATAAAACAAAAAAAGAGTATGGTTAAACTCTTATTTCCATTGTGGTCCTTTTAATATAGTGTCATGTGACAGTGCAAGCAATACTTTAAATTCACAGCAAATTGTAAGCAATATTGTAAAATCACAGCAAATGATATTGAAAAGAAAGACATCAATATGAATTTGGTGGTACTACAAATCTTTTTTTGATAAAAATGGAACATGCTATTGGTATTAAACTGTTACATAATACTGTTTACCAAATTCTAGGAAAGATAACCGTAAAAATATATCATTTAGAAAAACTTAATAATTTTAATTAGCAATTTAACAGTTCTACTCATATTTGTATAAGTATTTTCCGATGATTGATTTAAAATTTATAAATGCCCTTATATGTTTTATTAATATGATGTTTGGAAATGATATCAAGGTTCTAATTGTCAATGATTTGCTAAATAAAAATCGATTAATCTTACATTGTATTTACTTCTATTTTTCGTTTGTTTCTTTTTTTATTCTTAACAGTTTTCAGTCGCATTAAGAGTTTACTCACGCGAAACTTATTGGCAGTACGTCGGATCAGGTTAGATTGTGATTGCAAACCGAAGCAGCTGCTTAGCAGAAAATTATACAAAATACAAAAAAACGTAAAATGCGTTTTGCGATAGCTCTGTTTTACCAGCTTCAGTTTCCGTTCCCGTGAAGACGTTTCCTACAATCTCGTATTGACATCTCAGCTAAACACCTCGGGCAATTTAAACATACTGCGTATGATACTAGGTTCTAAGAGAAATCACAGACTTGTAAAGAAGTTCAATGCTGGAACAAAATACAGTCTAACGAAATCGTTGTTGAAAAAACTGTTGAAAAGTCTGAGAAGGAAATTGAACCATTATTAAGATATAATCCCCAGTGATTTGTTGTCCTTCAAATCCAATACCATGATATCTGAAAGATATACAAGAAAGCCTATTTGTAAATTTAATAAGCTTTATTTTAATAGGATAGACATTAATATAAAAGCGATATTTTAGTTCAACTATTCGATGATGCTTGTTTTGGTTTTGGTCTTGGTCAAGCAAGACAAAACAATTAAGTATTAAACACCCTATATGTGGCTTATTAGATACTTAAATCTAATTTTAGAGAAGTTGTATCTAAAATGGATGTGTGATTCAAAATAAGATTATCAATCCATTTCTCTTGCATGTGTCACATTTCATCCAATCCAAACATGTTTCTTTGAATTTAAAGGTATTCCTATCCAACGGTTAACTGTTAAATGGATGCAGTTGAGCATTATATGGTGTTTTACCTCCTTTATCTAAGACGCAAAAACTAATATTCAGATCAACACATTATTGTAAAATACTTAAAATGTTCGGACGTTTCAAGGTTCTTTATTTGTACTTTTATTTTCACAGTCGGCGGAACGTTCTTAAAATAGAACTAAAACAGTTCATTTAAACGTTTGTTGATATGTTGTAAGAATCTCGTATGGATGATTCAAAGAGGTAGCTCCTCCTGTATTCTGTTACAAACTAATAATAAAAGAAAAGGATAGCAAACGTTTACTCTAATCATATTATATCACGTTAATTAATTTAGCTTAAAGTGACCACTATACTTTAAAGAAATACATTACTTACTGATTTATAAAACTTGAAAAACGAACAAGGTCAAAGTTATCACCAACATTTATGAAACTGTATCAAAGATGTTTTGACTATCCTAGTCGATGTTTCAAGTCACTATAGCGATGTGCCAAGTGACGATGGCGAAACGCGACACACAAAATCGCATAAGTTATGCGCGAAGTCAAGATGACGAAACGCGATGTTTTTCCATCGTTACTTCGCGCATCGCCATCGTAACTTCGCGAATTGCCATTATGACTTCGCGTATTGCTATCGCAACTTCGCAACGTGATTCCCATTACGTTGCAAAGTCATGGGAGTAAAGTGACGATGGCAAAACGCAAAGTAACGATGGCGACATGCGATACGCGTATAAAAGTTGACGATACGCCAAGTCAAGATGACTTTACGTAATGTTTTTCCATCGTTGCTTTACGCAGCGCGATCGTCACTACGCATATCGGAATCGTAATATCGTGCTGGAGGACAATATATCTATAAAATATGTTCTTTTAGATACTAGTTCTAGACAAAAATCTCTAATATTTAGTGATCTAGCAGGCTTAACTACTCCATCACGCAGACAAGTCATTTACAATAATAATCTTACTTTGAATTTACTTTTGTATTGTTTAAAGTAGATTTCTTTTTAAGCTGTCAAATTGAATATGAGTCCATCATCAATATCACCGTTACAAAAGGAGCACGTATTCTGGCTTATGTATAATATGTTCTGTTTATTTTGTTCATGGCTTATAGGATTTTTCTACAAAATATATGTATCTTCGGATAAAGGTGCCTTAAGTGATTATTGCATGTTTCAGATACAGATCTTGCTAGACCTTAGTTTTCCTTAATAGCATCCGAAATTAAATTGCATCTTTAAATAGTATGCGCGCTTTCGTCAAATTGCTTTGATCCTACTGAATTGTTGTTTTTTATGCAATGTCTCTTTCTTTATTTCTTTCAGATGACCATGTTTTGTCTCGCAACTCGTCTGTCTGCATTTTTCTGATTATCTGCTTATAGCCTTTCTTCAAGATGTACTTAGAGTAACATAATGGTAGGATCTCGAACTTGTCGTAAGGTTAACAGATGGAATTAAGGTTACTGTGACATAATAGTTATTCTGTAAGGATATGGAAGTTATCGTTAGGTCAACAGATGGGTAAACGGTTACTATGGCATCATCCTTATTTTGTAAGGATCTTGAACGTTCCGTTAGGTTAACAGAAGGGTTAAAGGTCACCGTGCTATCATATTTATTCTGCAAGGATCTTGAACTTACCGTAAGGTTAACAGATGGGTTAACGGTTACTGTGGCATCATAATTATTCTTTAGGGATATGAAACTTACCGTGAGATTAACAGATAATAGGTAAACAATTACTATGACGTCATATTTATTCTGAAAGGAACTTTCCATTAGGTGAATATATTGGTAAACGGTGACTGTGACATCATATCTTTTCTGAAAGGATCTCCGTTAACAGATAGGTATAATGTAATGTAGATATGGCATCGTATTTATTCTAAAAGGATCTCGAACTGTCCGGTAGGGTAACAGATGGGTTAACGGTTACTGTGGCATCATATTTATTCTGAAAGGATCTCGAACTTTCAGTTAGGTAAACAGATGGGTAAAAAGTTACTACGGTATCATATTTATTCTGTAAGGATCTGGAAGTTACCGTAATATAAACAGATGTGGAAAAGGTTAATGTAGCATTATATTTATTCTTTAAGGATCTTGAACTTCCCGTTAGGTTAGCCTATCAGTAAAAGGTTGCTATGGCAACATAAATGTGTCTGTAAGGATCTGGAAATTACACAAAGGTTAACAGATTGGTAAACGGTTACTGTGGCATCATATAAAGGAATTTGGAACTTTCCGTAAGGTTAAAAGTTATGTACATGTACTTTGTTTTTATGAATGTTTGTACGTCTGTTCCTTTTTCAATAACAAACGATTGCCAATCAATATATCTTATAATCATGTTGCTGCAATGTGAAAGACACGATAAGTAATGTGTGTAGGACTCCAGATTAGAAAATGGCCACAAATGAAAAAATGTTCACAAATATGAAATTATCTAACTTCATAATTATATCTAAAACATTTCGACAAAAAACCCTTACCCTAACTCGAATGTGAAATAATTTTACCCCGTATGTAAAACCTTTCGGCAAACGGGAAAACCTATCCCTTACTTTAATGTGAAATAATTGTACCCCATTCAACCTATAAATACAGGGTCAAATTCGTTCTCAGGGGAAAATATGTTCACATACGGGAAACCTACACATGTTTAAAAGAAACCGAAGAGTGTATTTACGTGTAACAAATCTTTACCGAAACTGGAATCATTATACAGACAGTACAGTTAGCCTTCATTAGTGTATGAAATGCAATTAGAAACGAACACACACGACTAAAATTCCTCGCAAATTATTTTTATTTTTTCCATTCTTATGACTTGCTAACGTTTCATCCATCTTAAGTGTCTTATACAACATAAAGGCAAGTTAACGAGAAAATTCAATATTCGAGATTCATTTAAGGTCGTCATGTTGACACTAGGGAATACACAAGGCTGTGATGTTATTGTTTTTATTCCTACAGCGGGAACCATGTTTCCTCTGCTTCTAATCCATTTTTTTTGTTAAGCGTTTCTATCTGGCGGGGAAACGTGCAAAAATATGACAAACAATTGCTTTCACATGTTTTCTCATGGCGGAGGGAAAATGCGAACATATAGATGTACATGTAGCAAATTGCTGTTTCGCGTTTTCACCGCGGACCGTTGTTGGGCGAAAAGTCAAGGTCGAGCAGTACTTTGTTATTGCCCCATTTTCGCCTTTTGCCTTTTTGCACCACCACGCAAAAACGCAAACATGTCGGAAATCAGCCACTATACATAAGACATAAGTATCTTCACAGGCTTCATTGTCGGAAACAAAAAAGTATATCTACTTACTATGAGTATTATGTGGATTAACAGAATCAGAAATAACGTGGCATAGTATTGATTTATGGATGAACAGTACCAGAGCAGATATTGGATTTGCTGGAAGCGAATAAAGAAATAAGCATTATACCAAAACGGAATCAAAGTTTTGCAATTTTCAAACGCAACCTATACATTGTATATAATTCAAGTTGGTGTCACGGTTATGCATTTTGTACACGGAGGACTATGAAGGACTACTGTTGTAACATTCATGTAATAACTTTCACATACAGGTAGTGAGCTTTGTTACCGTTTGTATCATTATCTGATACAATAAATAAATCTTATCGTTTTTGCATTGTCCATGTAAAGACTTAAAATATGATTTTTTTTCTTAGCATCAATGATTCATCACAAAGACTACCTAAAGAGAAATATGTCACTAACCGATTATCCGAACTGATCTTTTTTATTTGAAACGTTATGCTAATGTAATCAAACGACATTACACTTTATCTTTGGAATTGATATTCTCGTTTCACTCATTCATCAGAACTGCATTTTTTGCATACACACAAAAGAAATAAATTTAATTTCCATTTTAAGCCTAGTGAAGTTCAAGCGGTCTACAAAGAAGAATATCGGTAAAATTTAATTGAAAATTCAGTGATTGTCCAATACTTTGTTTCGCATTTACTTCCACGGGACTATCATTTAAAATAGAGGTCTTAAAGTCTAAGAGTAAATCAACTTTCTTGGGAATTGCCTCGTTCGCGTCGTATTGTTGCATATTGTTACAAACGGGACAACTGTGATTACGGCAGGCATTTCAAGCTATTAATTGCATTTGTGTTCATATAATGCTCTTTTTGGTTTCAGTATTTGTTTTCTATTTTTTAAACTATATTTTAGTGTAAATTAGCGACTGACTCTTGCTTTTTACAACGTAAATATGTGTTGAATGATTGCAATTAATTTGATATATTCACTGTGATATTCTCTTATATTATTGTTTTATCATGTATATCATGATTAGTTTTAGTATATTCAGATCTCATTACCTATGTATATAGCTATCTTAAGTATATTCAGATCTCATAACCTATGTATATAGCTATCTTAAGTATATTCAGATCTCATAACCTATGTATATAGCTATCTTAAGTATATTCAGATCTCATAACCTATGTATATAGCTATCTTAAGTTTATTCAGATCTCATTACCAATGTATATAGCTATCTTAAGTATATTCCGGTCTCATAATCTATGTTTATAGCTATTGTCACGAAATATTTGGTGTCATTACCTATTACTATAGCCAGAGTTTAGGCAGGGTCACACATGCTTTGGATATAGCAAGCTTTCTTCTATTGTAAATTTATTTTCAGTAGATCCATTTTTCTCTTTCTTACGAAAGAAGTATTAAAACTGTTATTTGCAAAGGCTGAACCCTCGGAATGGTAGCTTGGTTAACTTGTCACATGTTAACTGATTGGAAAAAGATAAGTATACTTGATATATGAAAAAAGATGGATCATAAGCTACCATGTCTGCCTTGGTATTTATTTAGCCTGGTTAAGGATACAATGTTATACACTTTCTCAAATGTTTACTAAAGTTACCGTCTACTTCAGAAACAAGGTTTAAGTAATATTACAAACTACAGGCCCTGTATAAGATGCTCAAAATATCAAACGAAAGCTATAAGATTGGAAAATATATGTGTGAACTACAAAAGAGTATTTCATGTTCTCTCATTGTGGTTTGAATTTCAAACAAACAAAACATGTTGCGTTTGTCTTTAGACATTTTAAACCAATGTAGCTTGATACATCCTGGATGTTATGACATTCTTTGTTATAATCTAACACATGTCTTGCCTGGCAACCTTAGTTATCCTATGTTTACATTTATTTTGTTAAATTCACTGAATGAGCTGCCGTTAGAATAAAGCTTTATGCAAAACGCTTCAAGCTATCGGGAAACATTTCTCTTTATATCATTAGACATGATGACGATATATCGTATATGTTAACCACTAAGTATATTAGCCTGTTGAAATATTCTGATGTATTGCGTTGATTAAGCATACATTGATGTATTAATAGGAATTTATTGCATTGCTGCACACTGCTACTTTAATGTTTTTCCTTTTTGAAGAACATTCATCTTTAGTAGGACATGACTGAATTGTTATTTTTCAATAAATATAATGCACAACAAAATCACTTGTAAAAGCACTCTGCAAAATTAAAAGCTAAATGAAACATTGCATTTGCTCAGAAAACGGGACAGATATTCAACGAAGAACAATATCTTCGTTCAATATTTACATTGTACATACATGTAGATGCAAAAGGCATCTTTTTCCAAAAGTGATATAATTACAGTTCATGTAACCATTATCAACCATAGATATTAAGTGAGCATTCTTCGTATGTGTTGTCTTCACACTAAACATTCTTTACGACAATGCAAATGGGATAAGGAGCAATTAATTGTTCATGGTTATTTCTAATTAATAGTTCATTACGCTTAGATTACTTTGACATTCTTGATAAAGATCTTCCAAAACAATTCCGACTGTAGCTAAAACGGGACAAATGCATTTGCATCAATAACTTAGAGTTGAACTTTCTTGTAACAGCCGGGCAATTCATTTGGATTTTAGTTTGATAACATCACTTGCAAATAAAACTTGCTGAGGAAATAAAGAGGAACAAAAGCAATAACAGCGGCGGGTAAATAATCTGTAGTGTGAAATTGCTGCCACAAAATAACAATTGGTTCTAACAGCTGTAGTGCTTGGAGACGCGTGAACTTCCACATACACATCTATCGAACTCATAGCAGTAGATGCAACCTATTTAAACTACATTCACCTCATCAAAAGTAGTAACATATTTTTACAAACTTTACAACATATTCTTCAAATGACTTAAAGGACACACAGCCAATGTAGAAAGCAATACTGGCATCATGATAAATTAAATAATGTTTTGTTTCCTCAATTACGATATCCTGCTGACCAATAAAAACAAATTATCATACAGCTGAAACTCTGTCTTTCGCCATCTGTGTTAAGCAGATCCTGACTTGTGCAGCAAAAATGAATGTATTTCAGTTGTTTTACTGAAGCAGCAAACTACATTACGTAGTCATTTTTGAAGCATCCCTTTGACTCATTGTTAAGATAAAATATTTTGCTTATGGACACAGATTCCTACTTGCAGAACATTGAAAAGCGTTTGTTGTCACTATAAATTGACGTATACCATTGAGAGTTAACACTGTGGTGAATATTAACTCTTGTACATATGTCGCTAAACAAACTACTGGGAGAAAAAAACATAATAAGGAAGACCTGTTAAGTTCAGATATTCAGTAAAAAGGTATAACTACATGTACTATAGATAAGAGAGTTAAATTTACTTTGTATAATTGTACATTGTTGTCCTAACTTTTTGCATTACCTACTTCTGATACATGTAAATCAGCGAAAGTGAAATATGCTTCACATGTGGAGAAAGGAGCAAAATTAAAAAATGGATCAGGATAGAGCAATTGTTTCTGCGCATTGCATTTTTTCTAGCGGCCAACTGCAAAATTATTATCAAACTGTGAAGTACAGTCTTGCATATGTTTTAATTCATGTAATAACTGAAACACTCATACAAGAAGTTTGGTGTTCCGCATCTCTCATTGTACAATCTACTCATTGTTATATTTCAGGTCCAACAAGCTATGCATCGCACTTGGAAAAAAACTGAAACACCAATTCTATAGTTATGGTTACTGCTCTCCGCAGTTTTCCTTTCACACTTCTTCTTAAATTCTAATACAATAGTTCGAGTGATACAAATGACTTGTTTCTGAGTTAAGAGTCTTTAACACTGCACTTACATGTATCTGTTTTAGTTTTTCCCTATATTCTAAGATTAAAGCCAGTAAGTTGAACAGTGTTCCGAACAAGAATACAATGTAAATACAATAGAAAACGGTAAAAGCTAAAGAATAAGTAGCTATGCATAAAATATTGCTATTACATACAGCACTGCTCCTTTATGCCTTTTCCTAATTTAAATTATTTTATCTTGAATAGTTTATAAGTAATGCTCAATAGTATATGTTAAGTGGAGGGGGGCCCCTCCCGGGGGGGACGGGGGGGAACTCGTGTGCAGATTCGTTGCACGGCGATTTGGAATATGGATAATGCGATAATGTTTTAATTTATCTAGGCGTGTAGAGGAAGAACGTAATTATATACTAGTACATGATGTATTAGTGTTTACTCTGGAAAACATATGAGGTAGATACATCCTTTCTGTGCATTTCCTACTTTTCAATGGTGTGATATGCAGATGTATGCCGATATATTAAGATTTTTTATGCACATTGTTCAGGGATGATCAGGGATGTTATTGTGCTAATATGTTTGTTTTGGTTTATAGCCGACTCTCTCAGGTGACATTGCGAAATTCCTTGAGAAGCCATATAAATTTTTTTCAGGGATATGGGACACTTACACGTACATTTAGGTGCTTTTTGAAAACCAATGGGATAGTGATAGAAATTCCTTCGTCAAAACAAAAATCTTTCTGAAATATTTTCTGGTACATTGATGCTTAAAAGGGTTGCATACAGAGTTTTATTTAAGGATAAATCGTAATATCGGTTAAATTCTAGAGAATATTGTTTCATTGTTTGACTGCCTTTCGGGCTTCAGAACTAGAATCAAACTTTCCCACGAAGAAGGTAGGTAGGAAGATAGGTAGGTAGATAGGTAGGTAGGGAATAATACGGTATTTCACCGAAATAGGGTAGGTATCAACAATCGCCTTGTAATTATTTTCATCATTATCCATGTGATATAATCAATACGACGTGCAATATAATACATGTATACCTTTTAACAAATTTAATCTGCAAAACGGAATATGAACTCCTTCGAGGTTTTCCCTAACAAACGGAAGTTGTACTGACAATGGAAAATACCGATATCTTTATTTGCTAAATCGAAATAAAGTTTTCAAATACGACTGCTTGTTTGTCTGAAAATACGAGGAAATAGCTTGACATTGGAAATAAGTTATCAGCATTCTATCTAATTATGTTTTTTATAGAATGCGTATTAGCAGCGATTTAAGGGAAATTAACATTGAATCATTGAATGTTGTATTATATGTGTATCAGAGAAATAAAGCAATGTCAAAATTTCAGTATAAATTTCGTGGGGCATATGAGTCTAAGGTGCATTGAAAGCAAACATGTTACCATCAAATGCAGTAATCTTTACCATCAAACCAATACCACACCGCCTACCATTACGTCCACATGACATCATATCAATAATTTTATCAGCAATGCAGCATGGAGAGAAAGGCTTTTAAAATGGACCATAATCTAATCAACATGCATTAATTACATAATCATTAAGTTGTCGTCTTTCCTCAAAAAAATAATTCAGTGATGTTTGGCTCCCGTCAGCATTTGTGATTTACAAATGAAACAGCCAGGTGATTACAACTGCCGTGCATCAGGCCCCGATTTCACGAAAATACTTAAGTCATTACACAGTACCATACTCAACTTATTATAACACTTATTAACTGCTTGCGTGTTTATTCATTTAAAGAATCAGTGTGTCAAAATCGTATTTACATGTGTACCAATTAATTACAGTTATATACACTTATCAGTACCTGTGCGAGAAATTGTAGATTTATAGCAGGTAATTTTTAAATTCTCAAAATGCTTGCAGTGAGTATGCTACAACACTTCTTTCTTTCAACAAGTTTATTCATTAACAAAAAGACTGCTATCTAAAATGACAACAATAAAAATCTTTACTTTCAGTGACAATGAGACTTTTAAATAACTTACTCATATTATATATATCATTATTTACATGTTTATACGACATCACTTTTTATGTTCTTCCTAGATTTTGTTGGAATCAACACCGGTCATTAAAAGGGAATATTTTGCATGTTACATGACATCATGATCAGTTAGCAGTCAAAAGAAGTAGATGTTTTGCGAAATTCATTAAGGCAAATATATTCCAGGAAATATTACGTTCTAAACAGAATACTACATTTACATGTATCACAGAGGAAATGATATAGACCAATTTCATACATTGTTTTTTTCACGAACAATTAGACGGAGGTTGAATGCTGATGAAAACGACCATTGCAAAATGATTTCCAATAACTCTAATGTGATTTTCTAGCACGGTTGTTATGTGACATTAGTTTTGCAAACACAAAATTAGATTGTATAGAAATCGTTTTCAAAGGAGAATGTTCATGCCAGTAATTTGATTATTTTTGTCGGGATGCTGAAAGGTTGTTCTTCGGTTATGAGAAAAATATTAACACACAGGATAAATGTGTTAGCAGATATGATGCCCATTTGTCTTAATTCGTTGTATTGAATAGGTGTTTCTTGTTGTTTGCAATTTAATGGACAACTTTATTCAAACAATTAAAAGCGACAAAAGTAGATTTTATCATCTACATTCTTAAACATGTAGCCACTGATAGAATCAACTTTTGATGTCTTTATGAAATATCATGGCGTGCACGTGATCACTCACATGCATATTTAGGTAGAGCCGGTGATGAATGCGCTACAATAAATAATGCGCCACAAGAAAGAATCCGACAAATATTCAAGTAAACTCAACTTTGAGTAGAATATTTAAAAGGACTAACGGATGGCATCTGTGACTTCATTCTAAAAGCTTACTTTTTTAATAAGCAACTGGCCTAAATGTCTAAGAATTGACAAGTAGTTAGAACACAGTTGTTTAATGTTGTTCCTTACAGGGGGTCGCACGGCACTTGTGCACCATTGAACACGACCATTACCACAGCTCGTGCAGTATTATCGATGGCGGATGAAGTAAGTTAAGGACGGATTTTAGTTTTAAAACTGACGTAATCTTAGTATGAACGTGAGTAACAAAAGATCTTTATCTTTCTCCCTTTTTCAAGGTGCTGTTAAAACTGTTTGTGATACTGTATATTAAAAAGAGAAAAACCAATGCAGGAGTTTTGAAAGCTATTTTTACTTTCGAATTTTAAACGGATAGACATCAGATACCGAAAACAGTACACTCTTGTGAAACAGTTTAAGACAAGTCAGGTACTGACCTTTTTCTTTATCTTGAACCTGTTTCGTTTTCTTAAACAAGTATCGGTGATGCCTGTCGTTAAAAAAGAACAGCAATGAATCACTCGATGCTGCTGCAATAAATCACTTACATGTATGTTCAAAAATAACATTTTATTTGGAAAACACGAGAAAAATACTAGCGTCGAAAGAACATCGGTAATAACTATATTTTAAAGCCCGTCCAAGGATGCTTCGTACTTTCAGTAGCGATGCAATTTTAACATTTTTGAGCAGACGCCCATGAGAAAGATATGCAACTTTGGCCAAGTACAAAGCATCTGTTTAGTATGGTTAATTCCAGACAAACGTTTTTCTGCTAATGAAACAGTTTGTGGTATTGATAGATGATATCATAAAATCCATTATGGTAGTGTCCAGTCGTTAGTTTGGACAAGATATTATCCGAGTAAAAATAAGTGATAAAAAGGTTTGATTGATGATATTTCAGACTTTCCATTACTTTGAAGCGCCACATTTCCATTGCCTCAATAACGAAAATAGAATTTAGGTGTACACCAGGACAGAATAGGGAAAACATATTAAGCGTGTAAATAAATCATTCATATTTTCTGTGTTGACGATGTTCCCGCTTTTAATTTATTTATTACGATATAATGTTACACGTGTTAAGACTGCAATTCGCCAGAATCAGTTATAAAAGTGATTAAAACGGTTGGGAGTTTGTAGCAAATACACATATTGACATTTACCGATGTGAAGTTGAATTACAAGTTTGATAAACAGTGCACCGAGAATATAATTGATAACATTGCACTTGATAGTATACTGTTTGGACTGTATGAATAGCCCGCATAAAACCTTCCAATTTTTGGCATCTTAAAGGCATAATACCGAGTTCGAAATGATGGGCCCTTTTGATTTCTAAATAGATTTTGGTTTATATCAACGTTTTAATAATGTAAGATAAGCGACCGTTCATAACAGGTTGACAGTGCACAATGTAACATTTACAGTGTCCCCTTTTAAGTTCCGTATGCCTGCCCTTAATATATTTATGTAAGTGCACCGTATTCTAGTGTTTAAATGTACAAATGACGACGAGCGTATAAAGAAAACCTTGTTATATGTCTAGCAAAATTAAACAATTTTAGATGCTTTTTGGGAAGCAGTCTGTCCGTAAAATAAAAAATATAGTATTACAATGTGCTTCTTATAAAGAAAACATCTATGTCAAGACAGCCTTTATAATAACCAAATTATTCATAATTATCAATACTACGATTTAACTATTTAATCTTTCATATGTCAAATACATTCCCCTCTCACTGTTACCAGAATATGATAGCTGATTGTTGATAACATGTTTGTTTTCATTTGGACCAAAATAATTGCCTATGTTGAACCAATACTACACGTCAAAATCATATAAGATATCCGATGATACATAAGATGTCATGCTATTCTGTCTGCCAAAATCATTTGACATCAAACGCAAGACAGGTTTTAAATAGTAAACAGGAAAGTAAACACTGTTGTATCTTAAGTCGTAATTACAGATAATATGATATAACAGTTCGTTATCATTACTTTAAGAATAATAAGATTATACATGGATATATGCAAAACCTTTCTAACTGCTTATTACTAACTACTTAGATAATAATTCATATATTTTCAAGTTTACAAAATTTCAAAAGTTTAAATTTCGGACCATTATGTCCTTGTTTGAAGCCTGTTTGTGTTCAAATTTTAGAGGAGCCCCTATTTTTTAATTTGACGGTCGTTTGTATTCGGTCCTCACATAAAAAGCAATCTTGTTTTACGGGTAACAATATGTCAGAACTCAGAGACTGAAATAAAGAAATATTGGTCAATGGTAAAGAAATGTTGGAGCCAAATATAAGATAACTTGCAGGCTCGGTTACTGGACGATGTACATGATGTAATTCCTTATAAAACACCACACTCCCGATTGACTGGAATCCGGAAAGTTAGTAAAACACTCGTATTATGAGAGGATATAAGAAAGGTTGCTAGTAATATTAAACATGACACTGTCTAATAATTTAAATATGCAAGATGTATAACTATATATATATATATATGTAGATTAATACAAATGATTTGTCCTTTTCCCTTAACATGTCTGTGGTTTATTCAAATTTTATGTCTGAAATGTCTGAAAATTGTTTGTTTTATTCTGTTTAATGGTCATATAAATCACTCGTATTTCCCAACGGGTCTGCCATCAATAACGCTTTTCTTGCTTTAGATCAAATCTACCTTCAATCACAGAATAGATTTGTATTAGCAGACGCTATTTCGTCATAATAAATAGTCTTGTCAGCTTTGTTTATCAGATGTCTATGATTTAAGGGTAAAATTTACCCTGTTTTGATGGACGAAAACTTGGGGGTAAACAATCAAGAATATTCTAGATATTATCACAGAATCCTCCGTTAAACAAATTATCACAGTATTTGTTTCAACTTCGATGTTGTAGAATTATTGATTTTTGTGATTGTTTACTGCTACATTGTGTACGCCACAGTTTCTGGTGAAATGTTGTTTTTTTTAAATTTCTCTAAAATGACATATTAAACATATAAAATGTAAAATTAAACGCTAAAGTCAATAATACCAGTCAAAGTCAACATGTGGCTAACAAAATAACGCTTTTGTAAGTCAGTGTCTTACATAGTTGACGCAAGTCAATTTTAGACACTTCCATATGTAATCTATTATTTGTACCCTACATTTATTAACTTAGACAAATATTCTTAGCCAAATATCATACATTGCATTAACACAAGAAAGCGCTTTGAGCAGATGCAATATGTTAAGTTAGTATACAGCAAGATGTTGAAAAAGGATTTTGAGTATATGAAAGAGATTAGTCAGTTCTTACCTTTATGCAGTAAGAGGCGCCAACTGTCATCGGGTGTGCACCATAAGCGTGTTATTAACGAGAGACCAGTCACATTTCTTAAAATTATATGGAACAGGTGTTCATTATTACATAAAAATCTATTGATATAGTTGTAAGTAGATTACGGACAAAAACCGGTTTGACATCAGCCTAACGACCCCTCTCCCCTTAATATAAAAACAAAAATAATATCAAACGGGCCGTCCAAGCGCCTCCCAAACGACCCCCGCACCGATGCACCCACCAACACACACAATATTTACAATCGTTCCTATTTAATTTTGAAAGTACACTATCTGTGTTTGATACACGCATTTACATGTACAGAGCATGGTTGTTGTCAACTGACCGAAAGCTTTAAATCAAATTTGAATAGATGAAAAAAGGCATAAAACTTTGCTCTGAACCGAGTTCTTGAGAGATATGCTTTACAGAGTATAAGAATGATTTAGGTATATTGTTCATGATATTTCTTAATATGATTTTCTCCCAGTGGTATTGTAATGTGTGTATATCTGACCTCTTTTTGCGGACCCCATGAATAGAACTCAAAGGATTGATGGTTCACTTGAGATATAGCCTCGATCCGTTTTTATGTGTGTTCGAACGCAGTTTAACTGATTTATGTGTGTGCCAACTAAATATAAATGATTTATTGGTATGAGAAAGCATTTTGAATTATTAGAGTGTACCTTGTATTTTTACAGGACGTGTTCTTTTTTTGTTGATATGTCTTTTGCATCAATCTATATTAATTGCATGCAATTTTACGTTCAAATGTAGGCATGAAACGAACTCAGAGAATTAACCTTAAAGTTTCAAAATCTTTTCCATACCGGAATCAAATCAAATCAAATAAGCAAATATGACAAAAGCCTGCCTAACTTCACTGCTACATTGTAAATATTAAATGGATTATTCGTTTACGTAAATTCTTAGACCTTACTGGCATATTTATCGCTTAACGTCCATACTTGTTTATATATCTTTAGTTATTTCGCTTTATATTTCCGTCGGTTCCAAATGATAAATGTATTTTGCCGTAGACAATTCTATTTTATATGCGACATTGTCTTGTCCGACGCTTTAATCAAATTCGACATTAACTGATATATGTTGTTTATACTTCAGTCCATTTCAAAGCGTCGTACATGTATTCAGATTGTCTCGTTTTCTGTAGATTATTGCCACCGTCAATTTCTAGATTTATGCTTCGAAACTAGACTGATTAAAGATCTGTTTACTACAGTATATTCAATAAGACATTAAATGACATTTAAGCTACGTTACTCCAATCGTTGCTCTCAACTGTCAAATGGCTTGGTTTCCTGCCTTTTATTTTGTAGGAAGAATGAAATCTTCAAATGTAACATAAAACCGGCGAGGCGGTTATTGCTATAAAAGCTTTTTGACATCATACATGAAGTCGATTTGGAAATGACGGGTATGCGTTAAATAAGGCATTCTCCCACTCAATTTTTACAAATAAAGATGTAGCTTATGGATTATGTTTGTCTGACAGTACTCAATGAACTCTATGTCAAAACAGTAGTTTACGAAATTAATATCATTAAATAAAGATCGTCAATCGACTGGGAAGTCGTTTACAAAATTGTTACGCCAGATATCAGTTATGCTACATACTCAACAAAAGCTAACCAGACAAATACGCCTTTTTTGCTTTAATTTCGAGAAAGTTTTATTTGTCCATGAACCTAACATGTATATCAGGAACAGTTTGGCAAGCATTTCAAAAAATCTGACCTATGGCTATTTTGCAGACCAATCAACTACTGTCCGTAAGAAATACACTGATAATTTAAAACTTGTATTAATACCCTAATGGTGTATCTTATATCTTATTATTAGGAAAGCTTCGGCGTTCAACATCATATTCTGACACAATTTTGCATAATGTTGCATAGTTTCCCTAAATAAAGTGGAGCTTATCCGATAACAGGCTATATTATAGATTACTAAATATCATAGTTTGACTAACACGGGTGCGATTCACCGATTCACTTATCAATGAAAATACCTGTAACGCTTCAAACCAATTCAATTAACATCTTCCAGTGAACGTATAGGTAAAACTACATATTACACATTTCATGTACAAACTTTATACACGCTTTTCTGATAACCAATTATTGCAGTTGCCTTTATTTTCTGTCTCAAAGACAAGGTTTCTTAATAACCATTGATATAGGTTATTTCATATGTATCATAATACGTCCTATTGCAAGACTGGGTGTACTTTGTTCATTTGTATATGTTGAAATTAATGAGTGATTGATTGATTTATACATACATGTAACATGTTTCCAAAAATAGAAGATTATCCGACCTATTTTTCTGTACCAATTAGTTGATTTATCATATTTATAAGATAAGAAATGAGACAATCTCATCTGTCATGGCTTATCTTAAGTATCGATCTATTAAATGAGTCATTCAGTGCAGTCGATTATTTTTGCCGCGATAAAATGAACATAGATATTCTATGTATACGACCAGTTGTAATAGACAAATAATATGATTGACATAGAATGAAAAAATGATGTTTAAGAAATCTTCTTCCGAAAATCAAAACATTTTAGAACATTAATTATGATTTTAACAACCAATTCTGTCCATTTGTTAACTATGTTTTCTTAAGAGATCAAATACAAAAAACATATCTAGAATTCAAAACGCATCCTATTTGGTGAAACTTTTATGACAACGAAGATTGCAAGAATGCATGTATTGTTAATTGTCAAACACCTGATATTAAAACGTTGTCTTATAACGGTACATCGTATATCAGTACAACAACAGTGTGTAAGATCATTAAGAGACCACACAAACTGAAGTAATTGCACGATGTAAGCTTGATGTTTTAACATTTTTAATTTTCTATGTCGTAAAAATGTTAGTGGATGGAATTTCATGAACACTGTCGTTGCTAATATGAAATGTTTATGCTTATTACAAACCTCTAAGATCATTTATTTTGATGCAAAGTTTATTGTTTAGTTTGATGGCCTAGGGCTGATTTCACGTTGTACTATAGTCGTTCATTTAGGGCCTTATTGAGTCAAAGAACTGAGAGTGTGTATAACTTAATTTGTCACATAAATTAGAAAATGTGTGTTCTTTTTCAATCATGTCTATGTATCCATTTTACTGGATAAATGATAATATTTGCAATAAAGGTATAAAAAGGTAATGCCAATGTTTATTCAAACTGAACTATGAAAACTAGGACATACTGCATGAAAGATCGGATTAATTAACAATTTGAAGTAAAGCTTATTCGAATCTCAGGTATTGCATTTCTACTGTACAGTAGACACATTGGTTAAAACCCTTGAAAATGATAGTATGAACCTTATTGAATGGTTTAGTGCAAATCATATGAAAGCAAACCCAGAGATATTTGAAACCATTGCCCTTGGGAAGAAAACACACACATTAAACATTAGTTTTAACCTTGATGGAATCAATATAAAATGCAAAGATGATGTCAAACTTTTAGGTGTCACTTTTGATTTTATACTTAATTTTAATACACATATAGCTAACATCTGCAAAAAAGGCTACAAGACAACTAAATGTTATTAAAAGAATTGGCAGAAATATAAACAAACTTGGTAGACTATGTATTTTTCCTTTATCATGTCTAATCTTAACAACTGCCCATTAACGTGGCACTTCACAGGCGAAACAAATACTCAGAAAATTGAAAAGCTACAGAAAAGAGCATTGCGTTTAATTTATGACGATTATGTCAGCTCCCATCACATTTTGTTACAACGTTCTGGTCTACCATCTCTAAACGTTAGGAGAATGAGAAGTGTCGCTTTAGAAGTTTTCAAAATTTTAAATAAACAGGGACCTAGTTACCTACATTAGGTATTCCAACTGTGTAGAGATCCCTCAGCCAAGAACAGAGAGGTATGGCAAACACTCTTTTCGTTACTCAGCAGCCATGCTGTGGAACTTCCTGCCTTATGCATTCAGACAATGCTCTTCATACAACCAGCTCAAAGCATTGATCGGGAACTGGAGCATACCAAAGTGCCATTGTTCTGCATGCATCGGGTAGGGAGGGCCTGCACCCTGACTTCTGGATTTGCATTGCTTTCTGCTTTTTTGTGTGTTCTGTTTTGCTTTCATAGTTCGTTTTCGCATAAATGATAATAATCTCTTTTTCCATATTTATGTTTTGTTGGCTCCCTTGTTTTTCGGCAGCTTTAGTTGTTCAGTTGCTTTGATTTTTAGTTCATTTTTGTTCTTTTGTTATATGTAGGGTAAAAATCTTTTATTTATGAACCATGTGTATATTACTTGTGAGGAAGCTGCTGATCAGTTCCTCCCAAATCTGATTTGGAGTGATAAACGTCTTTAAACCATTTCTTAGCGGTCACACTTTTGTGTTTCTTTTCCTTCTCAGAGTTTTATTATATTCTTTTTCTGTATGGCAGTTTTTAGACTTAGGTCAGGATCAGCAGCTTTCACACAGCTTTTAAATTACCAACTATTTTATTGTGCTTCTTTTTTTTAACCTAATCTCTCAATTTGTGCTTGGTGATATATGATATACATGTAGATGTGCTACCTGTGATTTAATACATGTAAGATATACTAATTAATACGGGTTATATAAATTATAGTAATAATACTTACGATATTTGCTATGGTCATGTGATATAGGCTAATACAGCAATATTATATCTTACTAAATAATTTCTTTTTCAGTATGTATGTAAATTTGCAATATGTATTCACGTCGGCTTTAAAAGCTCTTCAGAGCTTGTGTTTTATTTGTGTACTATGTACCAATGTTATATCTAAACCCGACTTTATAAATAAATATTACTTGATTTGATTTGTTTTGTGGTGAATATGTTCATCTTTCAGACACTTAATCGGCTTCACATAACGAAAACATATTCAACAGACCAAAATGTCAAAACTCTAGGAATCAAGTGTGTACTGTTCGTTCCAGAAACTTTACTTCTGTGCACGAGAGCCGAATTCTAATTTAATCAATATTTGATGTTTAAGACTTCAATATTTAATATTTGATTTTATTAGTTTAAGCACGATATCTGATAAAATTGAAACAGTACAAGATATACTTTAACATTATAAACGTATTTCAAAACAAACTAAGTCTTGTGGATTTTTACTTTTCGTGAACAATGTGAATAGCCGCTCGATCCGCTTTATTTCATGAACCAGTTTCTTTGCACTTTTAGTTCTGTTACAAAGCATATTTTTCACAAACGTTAAACGTATACTTGATGAAATAAACTTCTTTATTTTGAAAACCAGTCTAACAGTTATACATCGGCTGCATAGAGTCTATGTCAGTTTTTTTAATAATAGGAAACGAATCGTTTACAAACAGGGGAAAATGTTTTTCCAATTTTTCTATAAAAGTATCGGAAAGGTACCACATATAGAACTGCACAAGTAACATATATAGTTATGCCTTTTTTGTGGTAACCGTTACTGTTTAATTCATGTCAGTAATTAGTATATATGTAGCAATGTCATCACTTATAGCAGTCTAAACATTTTAAAGTCATGCGTAGATTTGAATGTTTTATAATTGTGCATGGGTTTATCATAGGAATTAATATCGATCGGGCAAACCTTAAGTATTTCAAAATTTTGTCACTGAACAAACTTTATTAGGACCATCCTATCACGCCAATCGCAAATTCCGGTCAGTTGACGGATTATCTTTACAAAATTAAACATGCTGTCATGAAAACTGATGTTTCAGTTACTGAAGCAATTCAGGCGAATTTCAATAACGTCTGACATTTTATTGATACTCGTGGTTCACTTAGCGGTCAATGTTAGGACAAAAAGGTTCAGAAAATTTCAGATTCTGACGGTACATGTATGTCCTTCTCAACGGACATTCTATGTAAATAATGATGACAACAATAAAATTCTTTTCACCGATATGTAATACTTGACCCTGTTTGTTTGCCTCTAAACAGAAGTTAATTACTTGACCCCTTGATTTGATGGGCTGCTTTCATCGCAGCATTTCTAATAAAGCCTTTACGGCCATAGATATTTGCATATCATGACCAATCTAAATATTTAGCTATTCCAACTTTGTATAGATGTGACTAAAATTAGAACAGACATACAATTTGTTGCTGTGGTTTTGTTTCTTTGTATGCTGAATATAGCCGGGCAATTTAATTGTAAAAAGCACTAACATGTGTTTGCAATAAGTAATTTTGCTTTTAGAAAAAAGTACAGACCTTTCCATCTTCGTTTTATTTGAACAGACAAGTACGGAATAAATGGGGAATTGTTGAATAAGCATATTTCTCAAACGTCCAGTCGCCTGTTATTGTGGTTCCTTCTGACTTAAATAAGTGATTGTATCTTGTGTGAGATAGGAGTTCTGTGGTACTTTCTTATCTTATTAAGTAAATGTATGCAGAGTTGATCCAAATCCAGCGGTATATTGCCTTCGGCGTTATATATAAAAAAGGTCATCAGTTCAACAAATACGGTGAAGTAGTTCACCATCAAAATATGTGATTTCCCAACACTTAATTGCTTATGTTATTTAACCCATATTTAGAGCAGATTTATAACTCATTTTCAACATAACCATATCAATGGTTGATTGGACAGTTTATAGACACTTTCCGTTACTTATCATATCGCCACCGCATCTTGACACAGAATAATGCATTGAGATACTTTACCATGTCGACAGCGCTCCGCGTTTTTTTTTTATCAAAATCGGACCTCTTCTACAGTGCCGTGTTCTCTTTAATGCATTTTAAACCAACAGTCTGGACTGTTGATATAAGATAAATACTGCGTTTTCAAATGTCGTGAAACATAAATTTATATTTAGTTTAACTTCTTGCTACACTTTATGTTGTATCTGTGACTTTAGTTGTTCCATGGGAAAATGCACTGTTACAATCATAACAAACTGAACTTTAAGGAATAGTGTTGAAACGGATAGTTTAACTGCAATCTATTTGTGCATTATCACGTAACTATCTGAATAATAATCAAATATTCGATGGATACAAAAGTCTTAGAATGTTACAATGATTACAAAAGTGTCTGTTTACGTAGCCGCTTCTCGTGCCAGACAACCAATTTATCTTCTTTGAATGCGTCCCTATCACTTCCCAGCAAAACAAATACACTGCAATGTCATAATTATACATCTCTGGATAAATAGCCTGACTATATTGTCGAAGAGATTCAGTCAGTGTGCACAACATGATTAATTTCTGATGCGCAGTTGTTCTCTGACGTACACTAAAATACGACATCGCAGTAAATTCAACCTGCAAAAGTATAAATTACCAACGACTGTTTTTCTGTTGTGAACAAAGAGTTGTGGTCGTCTTCTTTATTTGAACTTCTTCACACTCTATAATCCGCATTTTTGAGCAATCTAAACAAGCCAGAGCTATATCAGATAAATTTATGGTTATTTTAAACCAGAAATTTGACATACAGCAAGGGAAAAACCTGATAGCACTCCGTTTTTAACTCTCTTAAAAGTGCAAGAAACACAGCTATACCTTCAAGTTGATGGAATGTATATGGATATGCAATATCAGACTAGTTTGATGATATGCCTTGTCATATCGGAACGCGGGTCATACAGGAAGCAAACTTGCTATATTCGAGCTTGTTAACACTCTGGACGGCGTATTACTCGACAGATATTGGGCCTTTTAGCACTCCATCATACTATAGCAAAACCTTTCCTTTTGCTTTTTATGAAATCTGATGATCGGAAGGGGGGTTTTAATTCGAACATAATCTGTATAAAAATTATGTTGTGTTGAGTTAACAGCTTGGTGAAATAATAATATTTAATTTGTGCAAGTCTATACAGATATTGGCTA
>JAFMSR010002068.1:0-24959 GCA_022818135.1 Saxidomus purpurata | reverse complement strand
CACTGACCGTTCCAAGGCGGTGCCCCACTGTGTTCCTTTAATTGTTCGTTTTGTCCTCGTGCTTTGTATGCTAGTGTGTGTTGGTAGTGTACGTGTGTGTGTGTGTGTGTACATGATTGTGTGTATGTGTGTGTTGTGTGTGTGTGTGTGTTGGTGGTGTGCACTTCTGGGTGCTGTGGGGCTCGTTTTGGGGAGGCTGCGTTTTTGGTACGTGGCTTTCCCTGTTTGATATTATTTTTGTTTTTAGTTATCGACAGGAGGATACAATCATCGGCAGCCTGAAGGAGTTTTAAAAAACAATCGTCAAGTTCAGAATTTTATGATATGTTAACATGAAGTTTTCTTTATAGTTTAATTAATTCGGTACAGATACATTTGTAAAGATTTCATTTATAATTTGAGACAGTTCTATCAATTGAAGCACCGTTCTTGTAGTAACATGAGTTTTCTTTTCGTTTGCTTACTAAACACAAAATTCACAATGCAACGGATAGTTTTTTTATTTGTTCAACGGGAAATTCTAGCAATACTGGATCTCCGGTACAGCTCACATGCCACGACCTAGGACATTTCTGACACCTAACCCATTCATCGTCGTTACCGAGGACATCATCTGTATGGCATACAGGGCACACTTTTGTTTCATCATAGCTCTCATCAGATTCCATATATTCATCTAATGACATTTTCACTTTCAGCAGACGAACTTTCTGTTCTATGTCTTCTTTTAGATTTGACTTGTCTGGCGTTTTCTTCGAGTTTTTTTCCTTTTCTATCCGTTTCCTTTCTTTCCTTTCTTCCTTTTGTTGTAGATCTTTGCGTTTAAGTTTCCTCAGTATTTTGGCTGCCTTCTGTTTCTCTCTCTCTCTCACTCAGCAAACAGTCGAAGGGCCTCACTACCGGACACGGCTTTAGGTAGTTTTTGCGGGAAGGAATGCGCGTTTTTCTTCTGTTTAGGTTCAGGAACACACAATTTTGAGAAGGCCGGAGAAACATATGTGGATTTCGATGTTTTATTATTGTCAAGTAAAGAGTAATTATTTACTGTACACGGCAGAACAAGAACGCCTTAAATCTTGAACCCTGACTAGATTCGTGTAGATCTAGATGTAAATACAAAACATTTCGCTTTTTAGGTTCAATCCCAAAAGTAATAAGTATGTACAATAGATAAAACATGGTCCTAAAATAAATGAATTAAGAAATCCAAACATCGTATCACCTCTCAATAGACCTTTTATATGAAGTGTTCCAATACAAACACAATGTCATAAAAATATCGAATGACCGCGTCATTTGTGACGTCACATTCCCAGTCATTATCGATAAAATTAGCGGTTTAAAGTATACTACAGTACCGTAAAAACAAAAATAATATCAAACAGGGAATGCCACGTACCAAAAACGCAGCCTCCCCAAAACGAGCCCAACAGCCAAACCATTCAGTAATCTGTCTATGTAGAGTTGTTGTACTATAAATGGGCGGATGCGATTTATTACAGAAAGCCTCTATATTGATTTATTGTGGTAAAATGAAACATTTTTCGCCATATGTTTTTGTTTGAAATTGTGTTTATTTATCATTTTACGTTTATTGAACACATACTCTTTGTTTTGAGAATATAATCCGCTACATGTAGGGAGTGCCCCTTTATGCTCATTATTAACTGATCATGCCTCAAACAATGATTCTAATTTTGATTTAGTCATGCACTTACTATAGCAGAATAACTGCAGATATGTACTAAGACACGAAATATATTAACATAAAATAAATGCTTAGTTTAGACGTTTCCCGAGTCTCGTGATATACTACATATTGTTATTTAGTCATACAACTTTGTATCCATAATACATAATAAGGATACATAAACAACAGTTTGTTCCCTCCCCATTTAGTTCTATCTTTTAATCTTTTCATACGTTCGTGTCCGGTTAGATATAGATATTGATGACGATCCAAGGGAAAAAAAACCAACATAATTCTACTAAGTTACACGACTAAGTTACACGAGAGTATCATATTCTCCACATAGGGAAGAAAATATGATCTGGTGAATTACAATTTTACCCGCAAAATTGTCAATTGTGTGCAATGTGATGTAATCGACCAGCTAGGTTATAGGTCATGTATTTACCTGGATCGGTTTTTAAAACAAGACACACCACTTCACAATCTGACCATATAACTTTGTATTCCGTAGTTTGTTTTACATAATTTTATATTGTATACATATATTCTCTACAGCACTGCACTTTTGATAACGATATTCGGCGTGTTTTTAATGAAGTAATGGATCGACTATTCCCAAAATTAAGTCTGCATACAGACGACCCAAATAAATATCGACAAAACTAAATAAACATCGAGTTTCGAAGCTGTTTATTCCGTGTATATTGTATCAAAAAATGTAGACAAAGTAAAAATTAACATGAACATATAAAAATAAAATTTAATAAATGATATGTGAAAACAAAACAACATGCATTAAAATCCATTCATAGTTGTTAATGCTTCAAGCAACAACTAACTTGGAAGAGTTAATGGTCAAATGCTACATCAAAATGAGTGAATATGTTTTAATAAAGGAAACGTTGTATTTAGAAAAATATAAGTTCTTGTAATCAGTACAATTCAATTCTTATTTATTACAGTCATTGTCCTATTTCTAATGAACACAAAGTTACACTACCTTAGCAAAACATTAATTATTATTTTTCTGTAATCTCTATTTTCGGATTATTCAATAGAAATACCACATGCTACTTTACCGGAGGAATACTATACTTCTCATTTAGTATGTGTTTTGATTTCTAGCTCATTTCGATTTTGTGCGTTTGTTCTATTAGTAAAACTTTTACAGATATCGTTTTAATACAGAACTGCAGCACTATTTTTGTTTTGACCGTGAGGACAGCTATTTCAGAAGCAGTACGTACAACGACATGCTAAATGAGCGTCGATCAACAACAGTTCGCATTAAATATATAGCTTTCTGACATTTGTTTCTTAAAATAATTAGTAGTAAAAGAGATTGTACGTAAAGGTGTTCTTTCAACTCTTTAACCAAAACTTTGATAACTGATATGAAAACTGCAACAAAGATAATCATGTGGTGTATCATGAAACAATGTGCTCAGAAAGCGTTAATGTATAGTCAGCACACAAATGAAACAATGGTGTAATCTTTGTAGGTATCTTATATTTTTTTACATTTGGGACAAGGAATTAAAGTATTTCAATGACATTATATATGAAACATGCAATATATCATATGAAAATATGTACTACCATCATAACATACAAAATGCGGATGTGAATGTACTTTACAGGTGGTTACTGTGAGAACACAATTACATGTATAAACAGTTTACTTGTCAACAAAGACTTGCCTTTTTCGTGTAAATGCAACTGCAAACATGCTTTTCATCAGCAACTGCTGAATTGTACCGAATAAGATAACCCAACTGTTTAACTGTAAAGGGAAATAACGTAAAATACAATGAATTCTAAACGGACAATCGAACATCGAACTCAATATCTATGTCTGTGATAAAGAAATATTTTACTAAATTAGTACATATTCTTAAAGAGCCAACAATATTAAAGCAACTCTTGGAAAAAAGAAGTTTAAAGATGAATGTATCTAATAGATCGTTGCAGATAATGTACATCGGTACCTGTACGAATCTTTGACCCAAACATTTCATATCCATATGAAGGAAAATACAATCTTTTGTTTGTAACAAAAGTCAATTTGAAAAAGAAAATTGCGATTTAAACTTAAATCATGAGCTCTGAAAAAAATATATACACTACATTCTACTGAAATCCAAAATAGACATTGACGAGTATTTCTTATGTCATTATAGTGTCAATGTTCTAAGAAAATAACTTACACATGCATTTTTATGATTGAAATAGGTTTTAAAACTATGTCTAGGAAAGAATAAAACAATAAGTTGATAGCATATTGTAAAATCTCAACAATCTAAAATTTAAGTACGAAAATAGTGTGTTTTTTTCATTTACATTGTAAACATTTGTTTCAGTAAGGCAGCATAGATACATACACTATCATTTTAGCAATAACGCTCGCCCGCAAGCTTGATTACACAGTTTGCTTAGTTTGAATATTCATACATAGTTTAATCAAAAACCAGAAACAATGCATGCTCGTGATAGGCGTTGTAATTTTACTTCTCCAACCTGATTAGTAGATGTATGTATACCATTGTTGCTTCCATACACAAGAATTGAAACGAAGAACACAAAATATTCTTTACGTTTGTGAATAAGTCATCATATATAAAACAGGCTAACTATATGTAGATTATAAGCACTTTGATATATAACATAAAAATCCGAAGTATGATAATTACAATTTACATAAAGCTGATTAGATCTATTATGCTTTCAGAAATACATATATCACTGGAACTGGTCGCAAACTTCAATCGTTTATCCAGACCTAAATAATGTCCGGTTTATTTATTTTTCCCCCTTTCTTTCATCCAAGACTCATATGTGAGAACGGCTTTATCCTGGTTCATGTCAACATGACTGACATCTGGAAGCGGTTCCTTGTCGTACAAAGGATTAACAATGCCATCGTCGGCAGCTGTTTCCGCCTGAGCAAATCTAAAAGAGAGTAAAAGTAAAGTTGATAAGTATTACAATAAGTTTTTGAAGTACAAATGTATTGCGCATTCTTCATTTATCACTAAATCCTATTTTTAAGATACACTCATTGTACATACAATTCGTGCTTGTATAATGTGTATTTATCATGTGCTCCCGAACTTCCTTACTATCAGATTCTGAAATTTTTTGATTTCGTAATTAGTCATTTCATTTGATGGCATCGGTAAACTTCTTTCTCGTTTTGAAAAATGTAGCATACAATTGTTTGTTCTCTTTTAATGTGTAATATCACTTCACTAATAATTTTATCACACTGTTTTTTAGCGAAAACATTACAAGACATCTAAATATCAATCTATTTCGGTATTGCTCTCCAACACTTTTCGACCATATCCCAAAGTGTTCGTTCTTAGAACATAATTGTATTGGTTTTACAAATATGCAATTTAAAAGTGTTAATCAGCTGGCAACTACTGTTAGTAGTTTTTAGAATGGACTTGACTGGTTCTTATCACTTCAGATAACTTAAGGATGCAGAGTCTCAATAGTTTAGACAAGTGTCCACTTGTCAAAATTAATAAACTAAAACTTATGCACACCACCGTAAACAACAAAAACATACTAATAATAGGTTGAGCTGTAAAATTAGTGGTAGAACATTGTGCCAGAAACAAAAAACAGAAACAAAGGAAGCATCGAAGTGTCAAATGACAAAGCTGTATGAGATAAAATATGCAAATAAAAAGTTCAGTAAGTAGTTGTATTACAAAGATGTTCTTACGCTACTGGTTGCATCTGTGATGGATCCACGCTTGAATAAGGGTGTTCATCTTTCACTTCAATGGTAGGTTGGCTGGTCGACTGAATATAGCCAGGATTTTCAATGGCAATACCTCCACCACCACCATTTTGATGAAATGATGCGGTTGCGTAGTTCGACGACGCCTTGTCCCTATTCCTGTAATAGTGTAACTTTTAGCTGATGGTTTTAAGACTAGACCAATAGTCTGCATGTGAACATTTGATCTAAGTTACAATAAAATCCTAAGTTTAGGTAATGCAGTACGTATGCACTGAATTCAGCTGGTGAAGTTTGAACATGGTAAGTGTCAGAGCTTTGTCTCAATGAGATGAATATTTCAAATCTATTTTCTAGTTTTAGACATAGTGAAATTATTTCCGTACATGAGCTAGGAAAGTAGAAGTTATATAAATAATATTTTATTAACACAACTGAATCAAACGCGATAGGTACTTTTGAATCACATAAACATTAGACACAAAATGTTGACTTTTCTGTTCCGTCTAGCGCCAGCTAAGTTTTGCAATTCATTAGCTTGCATGAAATAGTCTCGAAACCTGACGTATTAGCAAACACTAAAGTGATCTAAAGAGGATAAAGCGTGTCGTAGTAGTTCATTACTGTGCTCCTCTACTAAACATGTAGAAACCATACTGTACAACATGATGCTTTCGGCAGAATTAAGTCAATCTGAAGCAGGTGCTAGTCTTTCAGAATCAATTGAAGTGTCGAGGACGGACAAACGGTCTTACAGAGGCATACTCTGTTCATGATTGTGGTTAAGATAGAAAAGATACTGTAAAGTACTCGTTACTCATTTATGTATCAAAGTAAGAACTGAAATACCTTCTAAACAAAAAAATAATGAGAACCACCAGAGCGATGACGATTAAAACCATTATCACTATTCCAACTGTAAATCCAGTAGTATTTGAACTTTCCTTCTGCGACTGTTTCTGTGGCCCTATGCTCACTTCTGATAAAAAATATAGGGAGATTATATGAAGAAACCATGCGGTTGGCATCTTCAAATGCTTTACATGTGACTAATATTTTTAAATGAACTTATCGACCAATCTGTCTGCACAAGTCCAATCAGCATATTGAATGTAAACTAACGTGTAGTTATTATGCTATAGATAAAGAGCAGTGTATTTCAATGACAGTGCAAAATAATAAGAAACGCTGTCTGTTATAATATGAAAGAAACTTAAACTGTAACATTGTTCTAAGATACATAAAACACAATTCTATCAAATATTCTATCTTTTAAATGATCTCAATTTTTAATAGGACTTTAATATATATGTAATAATTAGAAATTTCCATCAAAGAAGTTAATGTATAGTTATAAGACATTATTAATGTGTTTTACTGATGAAACGTCCACTACTTTAACAAAAAAAAAAAGGATTTACCCGAGCACAGTCCGTCAGTAACGTTCCACTCTCCGTTACTTTTACACATGAGTTTGGCACGAAGGTTGGCTGCCGCGAAGCCTCTATTACATATGTACTGACAGATGCTTCCAATTGAAAGATCACACGACCCAGTGACATCAATATTACCATTCGATATGAAGGAGGGACACCTTGCGGCTAGAAAAGAAATAAATCTGATGGTATTATACAGACATAAAGCTAATATAAACTTAAGTAGTAAATACCTAAGTACTTAATTATAATGAGTGTTTGTTCAATTTTGATACATGATCAGCCAATACGCATAGATTTTAAGACATTGCTTTTTTCAATGAATTAAATCAAATATTTATATAGATAATAAATATATCTAGTATTTTGCATGCCGTGAAACTTTATTCATGAGGAGAAAAAATGTTCAAATATTACACATATGTATAGTTTCTACATCCGTATGAATTTCTACACTATACCTGCTTTGATTCAAACATGAAGAAACATTATGCCAAAATATACATACGGATGCATGACTTTTCCGGATGCCACTTATAGTCATTCTTACAGACAGCAAGAGACGTTGCATTCATGTAACCCTGGTTACACTGAAAGGTACATGCCTCTCCAACCCTCTGCATACATGATCCAGTTACTTTTCCAAAGGCTAGAGATCCGCATTCTTTTTCTATGAGATTAACAGTAATTAAACAAATTATAAATAACTGAATAAATATATCACAACAAAACTATATATTATTGCACTATTATTCCGGCAGAATACCTGAATTCTCTGCAGTAAAATGTACAGGTAAATTAGATTTAAAAGATTATGTGCTTCATTTTCCATATAAATATATGATATGGTTGCATATACGGCCAAACTATAAGGTATATATACACTGTGCACAGAGTCGTGATTTAACAATCAACCTAGTATATAAATAGATTCTCACAAAAGACGACCCTTTGTACTCGGTTTATTAGATCACTGTTGCACGGATTCATTCAATTTTTGTTTTAAACGCACTCAGTTTGTTTTAAAAGCTACACAAACTCTTTAAACGTTTATTAAATTGTAATAGACAATTATGTGTTTTAATCTCCTAAAATGTATCAAATGTACCAGATGATTGGTTTGAATTTATAGATCATCACATGTCCATAAAATATACCAACCTACACAAGGACTAGTTGGATTCCAGCCGCCAGCTTGGCATACCGCCATGGCATTTTTGTTGCTTGGTGTAAAGTACTTTTTGCATGTGTACTTGCATGAAGAACCGATGTCCCTTGAGCAAACTGTATCAAGGGCACCATTGTCAATTGTAGAATTGCATCGGAAAGCTAAAAAGATAGAAAACATGGTTGAGATATTTTAAACAATATATTGATATTTACCAGGCGTTTTCTGTGGAGGAATTCAAAACCCAATCACACACATTTCAAGCATCAACTTTTATATTTTGCATCATTAAAGGTCTATGAACATTCTAATTTTTCTCTTTACACCTTTAATATTCCATGAATCAACACTTTTTACGGCTAATCTATATATGTATTTATTACCCTTCCATATATATATATATATATATATATATATATATATATATAGCGAGTGAGCACCACGATCTATGTTTTCCGAATGAGGCAGCCACGATTGAAAATAACTACTTTTTACGTTTCCGCATACAGTTAACGGGAAATTACATCGATACCAACATATTTGTTTTCTATTTACTTTGAATCTCTGCTTTTGTTGACTTAGTTTAAATAAAATATCGCAAACCGCGGGAAATGCTATCATAAATTATAGGATAACTGACGCGATTTTGGTATAGTTTCCAGCATATTTTACGTGCTGCATGCTATTAGCCGTTAGTCTAGGTTTAAAGTTTTTTTTATAATTTCATTGTTTATCAGGTAACAATTCGCTAATACAGCGAAAATCATGAAAATTAAATCACATTCATAACCAGCGCTCCATGTTGTGTCTATAAAATGTTTTCTTTTTTTTCTTCGCGGTTATCTTATAACGTTATGCGACCAGATGAATTAATACCGAAAAGGGTTGATAATAAAACGATTAATATTACATACGGAATATTATAAAAGTCGGTTGATCTGCGGCATCGTATCTTTTGAGTTGGCTGTGTAGTTCCAGATCACACGAGAGGGGGAGCCTCGAGTGTGATCCTGATCCATGCTGCCAACGAGAAAGATACACACGCAGATCAACCGACTGTTATAATATACCTTTTATTATATACCTTTTACCGAATATCATGTTAAATTTTATATAAACGTTAATTTGTGTCATTAATGGCAAAAATCAACATAACGCGCTATTTCGTGTCACGTTTTATATGACGTCGATGGCGTCACTTCCTTCTTCCGTGTATAATAAAACAACATTAATAAAAAGTAAATGCAAAATGTAAATCATCTTTCTGGTTTATTTAATGCGAAAAAGACGTTGTATTCATTTGTCTTCAAATGTGACATTAAAAAAATGTGACGACAATGCAACTACACTTATTTTACTGCATCAATGTGGATCTATTTTTCAACTTTTAGCGTAGGAATATGATATGAATATGCATTTGTGTACAACTTACACGGAGAACAGATAAGATACGTTTAAATCAATCTGATGCGGGATGTTGTATTTTTGCTTCACAAATACTAAAGAAAATTCAGAGAAACATTAGTAGGTATATAATAAAGTCTTTTATTGTTGGCTGCATAGTGGTTGATCAGATTCCAGGCTCAGTAGCTACTTCGAAAAAGTAAACCCTGCACACATGTTACAACCGACTGCTGTAATATTCCATTCAAATAAATACACATACGTGTACAGAGATCATCATCCGGTACGTGATACATTCCATTTCCTTCACTTGTACAGACAGCCTTTTTCTCAGATTTCATAAATCCCTCAGTACACGTGTAATCGCATTTCTCCCCTATTTCTCGTTTACAGCTCTTGCTGATCAAACCATTCTTTATTGTCGCTGGACACCTTATTTCTGTAATGGTATTACATATATTAATTCCAAGTTTCAATAAGTTGTCTTTGTATGACGTTTGTTATTTGGCAACACGCTTGTAACATTTGTAACTGTCGTTTCAACAATGCAACTAACTGTATTCATTACCTCTGACGTAAATAGTGATGAAGTGCATAAAAAAGTACTTTAAGTCTTGTAGTCTCTCAAAAGGTTCAATTTAAATTATTAGTGTCACATGGAGTGAGTTTAAAAACGTATGAACACTCTTGTATGTGATTACCCTACGTCATTTTGAACATAAGACACAGGACATGAAATTTATGATTTCGTTACTGTCATCGAACTTGCTTGAAACATATATGTCACAACACAAAAAGCAAAATCATAAGCAGTATAATGATGTTAAACTTACATAAAATAATATGTCTCAATTATTTTCAAACTTCAACAACAAACTAATGCTTTAATCACAATTCTTATCCTGCTTAAATATATGTATTTCAGACAAATAGTTAAAGGAAAGACAGAAAAAGCAGAATAATATTAACAGACCATCCACAAAATCTCTCCTAAAATAGATACTAGGTAAATTGCTTTGAAAAAAGTAATGAATCATATACTTTGTAAAATTAATGTATTTTAGTATAATTGAACACAACTCGAATTATTCAATCAGCTATGATAATTTGCTTGCAGGCTATTTTAAACACATTAGAAGATACAATGCCAAACTTTTAAAAGTAAATCTATTTATGTTTGTAGTTATTTAGTAAAATGCAATTTTAGTACCAGCAGTTGATCATGCCCATTCTTTTGGCTAGGATCGACAAATACTTTATGAATAGTTTCCAAGATGAACTGAAATATCATCATGTGTAATCGGGTGGTTGGATACAAATCATGATTAAACAGTGGACAACATCAGCGGACGCTGCAATCGCAGATATTTCTTTTATAATACGTCCTTTTTAGAGATCTGGAGTCGAGTTTATTTAACTCTTTGAATAGGGGAATAGGGGGGGGGGGGGGTAAATGTACGAGTATATTTGTAGTTTACTTTTACCGAAAAACTCGTGTGTTTAAAAACTAAGAGTATTGTAAAATAATTTTGTCAGACGTCCAAATTTTATCAGGAGCATGTGTAGATTACACTGTCAAATGATTGTAGAATGATCAATATTTAGTTGTAACACTATACATGTACACGGTTTCAATTAATGACTATATGTCAAAAAAACCTCGCTAAAGATTTGATTAATTTTATTAAATCGAGTTTTATTTCTCCGACAGTGCCAACTATATCTAATCGTAAATCTAAAAACCAATTATCTTTGTTTGTTTTGAGAACAGTTATTGGAACAACTGTATTTTCATAAATAAATCAATTTAAAAGAACGTGTTACCCATGATACCATCAATATCATCAAATGATTAAATAGTAAATTAAATTCGCTGTTTTCCATGGCTGCTCTTAAATAACTACAACAGTCATATACTTACTAGTTGGATCTTCTAAGTAAGCAAATGTACCAAAGAATATAAACTTTAAATTTGCTTTGACAGCCAAACGTGATAGCTAAAGTAATTCAAACTGAAACAATGACAAGTTCAGTTTCTCATTGGTAAAAGGTGGGAAATTACTGTAAGCTAGTAACTTTTTTTTTCATTGGTTTCAAACAGGAAAATTTTATGAAACACAATTTCTAAATGATGTGTAAATGATTTTTCATTGTAATATAAAACTTTAAAAAAAATTAGTAAGCATGTTATACAATCACAATTTTTTCTATAACCTAGACCATAAAATTGTATTTAATATAAAAGTACTACACTAAAAGTACACTACAATAGACTTTTCATTATAAAAAAAGGAGTTCCTCATCAATAATTTGGTTCTTATCCAACTATCACCACATTTTAACGCTTTCAAAAAGCTACAAAATTCTAAACCGTTTTATAGTTTTATATCTAACGATGTTTATCAACTACAAAAGAGTTTGCTTAAATCCAACTTTGATGAATATCTAAATTGTTGAATTTGCACGTCTCATATGCAAGTCGAAAACGAAATAGAGAAAACTAAGAGCTGTCCCTCATTAGTGACGAATGCCCCAAAAGCAGTGTCTTGACTAGATACTTGCTCGCAACATGTGCATATATACAGGATTCTAAAACGTTTGGCATATGTGTGACCTCCATGGTAAGGACGTGGGACTTGTGCGTGACATATACTTTTTAAACCCTTGAATGCATGTATACAGTTTTTTTAAAATTCTAAGTGTGACCTTGTCCTTTGAGGTAGAGTCATGAGTCTTACACGAGACACGTCATTATGATATTAATATACTGAACATATGTGCAAAGTTGTTTTAAAATCCTCCAATGCATGACAAAGTTACAGCCCGGACACGAAAAGACTGGAAGGATGGACACACTGGCAGACGGACGGTGCGATTTCAATTTGCTCACTTTTTGGGGCATAACAAACAACGATGTTCAATGTTTAAACTTATGTTTAAACTTATAAATTCTGCTACTAACCTGACTGTAGTGAACTATCTATTAATCAAATAGAGAGCAAGATTCTATTAGTTCTACGTACTTGTATATCGTCATTTTAATGTACTGACTATAGGCAATCAAATATATAATGTTTGATGGAAGTTGGCAGTGGGTGTGGCTGCATTAAAAATGCATTGCAAAAAGTGGTTAAAGTCAATTAACCATAACATATAGTTATACATAACGGGTAATCTTGTAAACTAACAAGTTTCCAAAAGTGTTTGGTTATTTTCCCAACAATAGTTCCCCTTTACATAAATTACATTAAAATTTACCACAAGATAATATCAAGTTGTAATAAAGTACATATTTTCCTGATATTGGGGATTATTTAAAGTTAATTGGCAATTGACATTTTACCATACCTTGGCATAATGTTTCCGGCTCTAAGTTCCATCCGACTTTTGTACATGTCAATAAAGTTTTGAACAAATGGTCTGTAATTAGTCGGGCATATGTAGTCGCATTTATCGTTCAGATGCCGCAAACATGACTCTTTGAAAGTGACGTCAATCATTTCTTGTTCGCTTGTAACGAGTGTAACTTGTTGCTTGATAACATCCGTACATTGATAAACTATACAAGATTAAATTCAATTATTGATATTTCAAATTGATAAACTTGACGAAAACTATTCCAATTAGCATGACCCTAATTAATAATGTACATTACCCTGTCTTTAAAGCTGATAAACAACAGAACTTTGATTCATAATACGACTGTTAATTGACAAACGATGTAAAACATATCTACAGTAAGTTAATAGCCCAATGACTTTCAAATAAGGTCCTCGCTTGGATAAAGAACGGATACACACGCTTTAAAACAAACAAGAAGAAATCGAATGAACTGTATGTCTGTTCCGACAAATGAAATCAGAATAGTCACATTTACAAATTTGAGAAATATATATGATTATGAGAACAGGGATTTAGTTTAGAGATATGACTACATCACCACTATATTGTTATAATATTATAGTATGCAATCTTTGTTGACAATCTTTTTTTAATATAACATTTTTCCATATCGCATCTTTTTTCGTGGTAAAACTTGATCTCAAGATGGTGGTGAATCAGCAAACTACCATTCTTTTTCTTATCTACTTACAAAATGTTAACAGAAAACGAATTTGGTCACAAACTGTTTATGTGGTCCTCAAAGATAAGTAAACACAACACCTTTCATAAATATGGCCGTAATTATTTTCCTCGGACTGCAAAAGTACTTAATTCAAGTGAGGATCGTTACTTTTGACAAAAATCAAAATCAATAAAGCTAAAACCACGACTGTTATTGTTGATAAGATACACTTTGGAAATTATGCAAGGAACTGGTTACCAGTAGACAAGTTTTTAACTTACCGTTGGCACAAGTTCTTCTATCGGGTTTTAGCGAAGTTCCTCTTTCGCATTCACAAGTCCTTCCAGTCGGCGTTGGAAGACATATAGTACTGCAATCGCCTAGACCATGTCTATCTCGACATCCGGGGCTTGCTGTCAGATATTATTGAAATCGTAAGCATTGTATTGAGTATCAAGCAAAAGAACTCAAAACCTCTGTCTAATTAAGAGAAACACCATAACCGAAAAACTAAACTTTTTTATACTTTAGACAGAAATGCTTCATTGACAGGTCTTTCTATGAAACGCAAAACTACAAACGCTATGAAACATACCTGGTTGTACATTTGTATTTCTGCTGTTATAGTATGTCATTGTGTCAAGTTTTCCTAACCCTGGGTTTTGACCGACTGGAATTCTTGGAAATGTTCCTGTCGCATTTGATATATCCACACGTATCACATGGCTAAAATAAAAAACAAAAGGTGACATAGCTCTTAATACAATTTTGTGTTTTTGAACTGCACACGCAAGATGAATAACTCTGAGTAAAATTGTTTGCCTTTGAAATATTAACGAGAAACATGTCCCTCTTATATGAAACAAAACTGGAAACAAATATGTTCAACCAGTAGTTTAAAGAAAAAAAATGGATTTTTTTCACACTCTCAAAAGTATACATAAATCATTAACACACACTTGGCTATCGTTTCATCACAATAACAGACACTACTGGTAAATGATTTGAACTTTAAAGATAACCTTTCATTTGGCCTAACAAAATTAGCACAATGAAGGCACAAATCAGTTGATCCCTATGTTAACGAATATTAAGCAATATACATTATCTGATCATCTGAAAATTGTGAATATCCCACTTATCCAATTATATGCCTTAGAAAGTTTTTCTGTGCTTAGCAAAATATTTTAAAATAACTTTAATAATGGAAACTTTTTTTTGAAGATTATTGACTCACTCCTTTTTATACGAAGAGTAATACAGAAAGTTTCCATCGATAACCATATCTCTGATCTCTTCAGATCTGTATGTCCCTGTCATGTTAATTATTGTCGCACAGTTCTTACCCTCAAGATCACATCGTATTATTGTGTCAAACTTAGCATCAGACCAGTACAGATGACCCTCTGTTTAAGGAAAATGAAATTTATAAATAAAATTTAGAATGAAATTTATAAAAAGCGTTATGCGTACACAGCTGTTTCGAAATTTTTAAACATGTGATAAATCCTTAAATATACTTTATAAAACAGTGATGGAACACTGTCTTGATATTTGTTTGTTTATTTTTGCATGATATAAAATTACTGGTAAACAGGTAAATAAAAATGTAGCTAATTTTTACTGAATTACAGCGGCTAGCTTTAAGGAAACGTAGATTAATTAATGTATGTTTATATAAAATAGCCTGGTTGATGTAATATAGTAAATGGACATATTCAAAAAAAGCGGCAGTTACTTGTATAATCGATTGCAAGACCGTCTGGTGTATCGACATGATCTCCAGATATTAGCCTCACACTGTTGTCCCCATCCATGTCTGAACGGCCAACATACGGTGCCAGGTAATGGCTAACAGTATAATACATCCACCTTTAAATTAAAAATGAAATGAAAAAAATAAATATATAATACTTTGCATTCAGTTATGTTTCCAAAATGAATTCAAATAAAACTAGTTCTAAAATCCGACGAGCACATTGACAAGTAGCTATTATTTTACCAAGTAGATGTCTTATCACGGAGATATATACGCTAATTTATTTATATATGCTATTTATTTTCTCGGTTGCGAAACAAGTTCTTACAACTTAGATTAATCGCTTTCGAGACTCGTTCCAGACAGAATCAACCTCAAAGAGAGAGAGGCGATGTGAAATTATAAGCCTAAGGACACTACCGACATAGCTATGTTAGGCATCGAACCCGGGGCCCTTCGCTCCTGAGGCGAACGCGCTACCACTTATCGGCGGAGATGACCTTAATTTGTACCAAAGACATTCATATCTTTACTTTTAAATCGATGTACATGTTAGAAATATAGAGCAGTATTTTGTAAATGCTATTGCAAAAAAAATAAAAGAGCGATTTGAATACAAAAGAAATGAATATGCCAACATTGTTTCAGAGTGAATAAAACATGGTTCTATAATTACCCTATTAGTTTATTTTTTTAATAATATCAAGATCATGTGACTTAAAGTGGTTTGTTTAGTATTTTATCGTGATATCGTAATTTCTAATTAAAAGTATATAATAAATGTAAAATCAGTACAATTTATTCGGACTTGAGAAAATGTTTACTGTTGAGGGAATAAAAGTTTCTACGCTCTTAGATATTAGTATTATTTTGTCATTTTTAAAGAAAGTATCTATGAATATATGCAACAATGAAGTGTTGAAACTGATAACAACTATATTCATATTGATGTTAACTTACTATACCATTTTAAATCACTAGGCACACATTTCAATGCACAGGTCACAATCCAAAAATATGGAAAATGCATTGTCCAATTGCCATTAAAATGCTATTTACGATTATCCATTTTATCAATGACATTGTTTTTAAAGTAAATAAACAGGTTAGTAGAAAAGGAAACAGCATACCCTTTTCCAGGATGAACAACAACGCTGTTAATGCTTTCGTAGTATGAGAAGTCTTGATTTAATATAAGATAGTCTCCCGAAGGTGTTACTGCACCAATAAAAGAGTCCAAGTATGATGTAAAATACAAGTTTTTGGTCGTCAAATCCTTATCAAATCGATATGCGTACCCCGCGTACCCTAAAATAAATTCAAGCCAAAACATTTACTTAGTCTTGCTTAACTTTCACTATTCATTGTGTACTTTAACGTCTTATGCTGAGAACAATCACATTTGTTTAAATAGTGTTTACAATCAGGTCGTTTCTCGTTTTAAAAGTTTAAAAGAAGTACTTACGTCAAAGTTAAAGATATAAATGGTAATAACCTAAATCTGAGAGTACACGGCGATCCGTTCCGTTCAAGTTCATGATAAGTATTTCGGTATCGAGGTACTCTGCAAATATAAGCTTCTTTTTATCTGGGTCAAAATAGACGCCCATGTATTCGCTAGCGCCATTGTCGGGCACAACATTGATTTCATTGTTTTCTATGTTTATCTGCTGCATCTGTTCATTAGTCCAGTCAGTGACCACGAGGAAAAAGTCATCCACAACAGCTGAAAGAACAAAATGTGAACATGCAGTAGACGCAATTTTGTAGATAACTCTTGCACTAATTGGGTGCAGTTACGTTTAAACTGTTGCGGTCTATCTGTTCGACAATATAAGGTTTCTTTACAGCTAATATCAAACAATCTGTTAACTATAGATAAAATGGGTGCGATGCTTCGCACTAATGCACCATGACCCACTTTATAATACTCAAGACATGACAACACTTTGTAACCTCATCCCTAAAACTTTGGGTATGTTCAGGAACGAAATTGTATTATTATTATATAAATAGTTACTTACTAACGTTATATCGTCTGTACATAAAAGTACCACTATTTGTACGCAAATAAATGACTCTAAGTGTGAAACTGATCTGAAGCTGACGGGGTTGATACATAGCTGGATAAGATAAATGTTTGACCTAAGTTGAAAATATTTCAAGGGGAATAGGAGGTATGGAGTGGAATGACCCCTTAGTGTGATTTTAACCTTGGCCAAACAAAGTATGAACACGGATTTTGCGCTTTGCCTTGTTGTGGTTAATAGTTTTAAAGTTTCATGAAAACTCACATAGGGTTCAACAGATATGGAGCGGACACAAAACTCAAATGACCCCTAAGTGTGACCATCATTTTGAGGTTAGTAGTCTGCATATCGTCTTTTTGAGATAACTATTTGACCTTTAGTTGCATGAAAATTCTTCAAGGGGTAGAGCTGACCCCTGTATACCTCCCATCTTGATTGTCGGGGTATTGAGAGTTTGAGTACAGACAAAAATAACTATGCGCATGTTTAGCAAAGCAAAGCATAACTATTATAAAGCGCAGTTCTTGATAGTATAGACTGAATAAGATGTGCTTAAAGTGTATTGAAACAATTCTGACAACTAGTTTAATTAAGTCATCACAGTAATACTAACTTGAGAAACAAGTCTTTTTATCTGGATTGAGCTTGTATCCTAGCCCGCACTCACAGGTAGCAGTCATGACATCGCTCACGTACTTTGTAATGCAGATCTGGGAACAGTTGCCATTTTCGTATGCACAAGGATCTTTAACAAAGAAGGAATTAGCTGTATATAGGTACACATGCAATTAAAGATGTTGATGAAGCAATACAATTCAAACTTTCTACGCAATAATAGAAGTGTTAATCTACTTTTTCGAATTAATCTAGAATTGCAATTTCGCTACAAATAAAATATAGACTGTATGTTCATCTAACAACATGTTTATTTGAAATATTCCTATCTTCTTTGCATGGTTTTATGTTCTTATAAAGTCGGTAAAGTTGTCTTTATCAAAGTACTGGTTGGAATGAAAATCAACTTAATGCTTACTATACATGTAGTATCGATCAAATTAATCAAAACCATTAGTCCAAGAAATTGTTCTATGAAATAATGACGTTTTGAAATTAAGAACCTACATTTAAACTCTTACCTATGAATTTTACAGTCTGCAGTGTGGTATCTAAAACGTTCATGTCAACTAACACTGAGTTATCAAAGTATCCAAGTGCAATCTTCGTTTTTGTTACAATATCATATGTTCTCATGAGATGAGAATAGGCGCTATGTGTGAAAAACCAGGTTATGTAGTTCTGAAAAAATCGTGTTAAAGTTGAGTATGGCCTCGTGCTCGAAACAAACAACTGATAAGTTTCATGCCGATGACGTAAACCGTGCGCAACATACGTGTTCAAATATCATCTTAAATACTGTCGTCATGAGTTTCTTAAGCATGTTTATAAATACTTATTAATACCAACACTGAACACTGATTTTTAAAATTATATATGTAAGTCAAAAGGCAACAAGTGCTTGGAAACATCTGCACGATTCTGAAGAGATTAAAACAAAATAATCGTGAACAATTACATGAACTTACTTTATATATCACGAGTCGGAACACGTTACTATCAATTTTACTGAATACGATTTTTCTGTTTGATCCGTCCCTTGATACACTATAAACGGTTGTGCCGATAACGTAATAGAACCTGCAAGGTAAGACGAAAAAGAGATGAAACTATTTACTTTCATAAAAAGATATGGTTTAAGTCCTTATTTACCTCAACCAAAATATAAGAATAGAGAGAAAATAATCGTGAACATGTATATTCTTTAAGTGAATCTGCCATTCAAAAACTAACTGTCTTACACATGTAGCCAAAAAATATAAAAACTCTGTACATTAAAAAAACAAGAGGACCATGATGACCCCTTTATCGCTCATCTGATTATCATTGCACTTTGAAATAAGAAATGAGGTCAAAATGTCATAATCATTGTTAGTCAAAGGAATTTAGAAATAAGTTTGCAAAACTAAACAAATAGTCCAAATATTTAAACTCTTTAAACAATACCTATATATATATATATAGTTCAAGTGTCATTTCTGTAGCTTCGAAAACAATAAAATATGCAAGAAGGTCAAAGTCAGCCAATGTTGAGATGAATATACTTGCAATATTGTTTACTTCGTCCAAATTGAGTAAGTATGAAGGCCAACTTCAGTCAAGGTCAAAGTAAAAATCTACATGCAAAAGTATTCATATAGTTCAGCTTCCATTGCTTTAAAAGCAATAAATAGGTCAGTAAATCACGGTCAAGGTAGGCCAAGGTCAAAGTATTCATATAGTTCAGCTTTCATAGCTTAAAAAGCAATAAATAGGTCAGTAAATCACGGTCAAGGTAGGCCAAGGTCAAATTGGAAATCTAATTGTAAGACTACTTTCATTTATGTAGATTACAAAACAAAAAAGTTGGTTTGTAGATCAAGTAACCACGGCTTTAACCCCTGATCGCTAAATAAGTAGGGTAATCTACTATTTAAGGCTAACCCTAATGGTTCTTCAACAGTCATTGCAACTTCAGCCATTGACCTTAATATCGATAGAGGTCACATACTGGTAAATAATTATGTGTAACCTTGTGTTCTGTTTCAGATTGGACGTGTTTTACAGTTTTCCTATAACTCGGTATACAGACAAGTAACCTCAAGTACTAGACCATGTTACATAATAAATATCTAAGCTCTGTGCGGTTTTCGCAAAATCTTTTGAAGTTATTTCTAAATACTTTAAGATCCCCCTGCAGAGTCAATTTGACTCTGGGGCATGTTTTAAAATAATGTTGTAATGATCAACCCCACTAGATAATGCTACTTACTAAATATCTAAGCTCTAGACCTTGTGGGTTTTCAAAAGATGACTTTTTAAAGATTTTCCTATACAAGTTTTTGTAAAATAAGTGATCCCCGAGTTGTTTTGATTCAGGGTGTATGATTTTAACAAACTTAGTAGAAGTCTACAGGATAATGTTTAAGCTTTAGTCCTTACGGTTTTGGAGAATAATTCAGTTTTCCTCATATACTTAAAGAAAAAGTTTTATGGAGCATTTCAACATCAAAGGATTGCAGAATATCTGAAATTTCTAATTGATATACAAATTTTGTTCGAATATTTCTCGCTAAAGGCAGAATAAACTCAATAAATGAATAATATTTATAAAATACTTATTCAATCATTTTAAATTGATTTAATATTTATTTCTAGGAGCACATCGTACCACTTTATAATCCATTAAACAACTTTAGTTCTACTGCCTGTAACGAATGTTCTGCGATCTGTCTAGATTTGGAGACAATTTTGTCGAAAAAATAAAAGATTCTTCAAAACAATGTTTTTTTCAAATTAATTTCAAATGTACTTACAGTTTTTTCTCCATGTCGTAAGCGTAAGCAGAAATGTCCGTGCTACTAGACACTACAGTCTGATTATCGTTTCCATCCATCGTCGTTGTTTGGATGTACACGTTACCTGCTTTTCTTATTAGCATTGCCAATCGACTGCAAGAATTAATTCACAAATATCGTAAAATGCGAAAAAGAACTAGTTTCTCTATCTCGTGAAAACAGGGTAAACTAGTGTTTAATCTTCAACAGCCTTTTAATAGTGCAGGATTCCATGCGAAAAATATATTCTTATATGCCTATTTTAGTAACTTAAACGTCATGAATGATTGGCTGATTTACCACGATTCGATTTCTAGTGAAATTGAAACTTAATCAAAATCTATATATGTCAAAATATGATAACAAGGTAGCAAATCAGACTGAAAGACAGTTTATATTGTCCACTGTTCAAAGGAATCTTTAATCTTTAACCTTTGATCCCCAAGTATTACATTGAACTTGAGCCGAAGGTTGAGGCCGATAATATCCAAGATCCCGCTTTAGAATAAGGCGAATAAAAGTAATGAAATGAATGACGTCAGAAATGTTATTATTAAGATAAAAAAGTGGATAAAATGAGAATGACTCCCTTCGATCGATATAACTAAAAGGCTTAATCACAGAAATATCGAAATGCATTGATCTAAATTTCTCCGAATGTTTTGCCTAAAAGTTCACCCTTGATAAATAATTTGTAAAATGTACCTTTCACTCAAGAGAACAGTAATATCTGTGACGTTTTCGACAGTCACGTCCTTTAAACGAACTTCACTGCTTACCATGTCTTCAAGATTAATCACATACACCTTTCCCCCAGATTCACTCCAAAATAGATTGTTTTTGCTCGCTGCATCATATGCTAGCCCTTAGTAAAAAGTAATAAGCAAAGTTAACACAAATTACACTGCATGTATATGCTTTACCTTAGCACAGTGCGCAAAGACCTGATCTACCACTTCATCAGTTATTTTACGTCGTAGATCGGGAAATAAATTGTAATTTATAAAAAAAGCTTTTCATTGAACATAGTATTTTGACGAAAATACTATAGTCCTTTTATGATAGCTTGAATGTTGCGTCGCATGATGTTTACGGTTGCTGGTATTTTGAAAACACCAAAACAGGTAAGACAGCTTTTTGACAATACAATAAGTATTAATTTTTCACATAAATAATATAAAACTAGTCATTGGCTTAGTGGTAACGGCAGTGAAAATGCATCTTTTTATGACAAGGTTGCCGGTTCGAATCCCAGAATGTTAGGGTTTCTTTTTTTTCTTTTTGTTATAAATCCCGTTTCAATTCTTTGATTATCAAGAGTTAATACATTTCATGGAAATATTAACATCTGTTCTCGTAAAGCTCTATATAGGAATGCGAGCAAGGCATTAAAAATAATTCATATAGGGTATGAAATATCAGGCAAAATGAGTTCTGTATTGACGAAAAGTTTAAATGTTATACATGAAATTCTCGTGTATTGAATTTCATGTTTGCGAAAAGAAGTTAAAAATATAAATGAAAAATAAAGTATCCAAAAAAAGAAGAAAATAATAAAAAGATTCATGAAAAATCAAATTCACCTGGATTCGAACCGTAACCGTCAAAACTATACGATCAAATTGTCTACGCACTTACCAATTGATCTATTCAGGCAATTATTATTTTCCGCGATTTGTTTGCTATTTATCTAATATTCTCCATATCAAGTACTGAGATAACCGTTATACCTGATTTACCTGTCAAGTTGAGCCTAATCCTATGACGCGCTATCAAGTTATCATAAAAGGACTATACTGATTATTCTAAAATATAAATAATACAAGTTACGAGATTACACAGCCAATTGAAAACTTAGAATTTTAAAAGAAACAGTTTTCCTTCAACATAATCTAAAGAAGTTTCTTAAGCCCATATTTTAATATGATAGTCTGACATCAAACAATAAATACATACTAAATAAAAAGTTATCTAAAACTCTATAAATTCTTTTACAAATACAAATATAAAACGATAACTATCACTGAAGGTGATAAATATCCCCTCCCTCAAACGGCGCATTGACTCAGTATAAAAGAATCTAATGTACATATACCATTTGATGCTTTAATTATGGAACCATGCACAGCCAGGCATGATTCTTCTCACTTCTTTTCTGTTAAATATCATAAAATTCTGACTTTTGGTCAAGGAGGTTAAGAGCGCACAATTATTTACTATCTCGAGCCCCTGTGACCTTAATCTTTGACCTAGTGACCCAAAACGAGGACAATGCACAACGTGGCATTATACTTATCCCTTCTGTAAAATATCATTAAATTGTGACCAGGGATTTTGATGAATAAGTGTCCACAAGATTTTATTATCTCGATCCCTTGTCCCTTAATCTTATGAACCAAAACATGGACCATGCACAACTAAGCATGGTTTCTATCACTTCTGTGAAGTATCATTAAAATCTGAGAAGGAGTTGCGGAGATAAAGTGTTCACAAGATTCCGTATACAGACAGACAGAAAGACAAGCTGAAGCCAGTATACCCCCTAACAATTTGTAATGGGGTTATAGTAATTAGAAATTTAATAAACCAATACCGCTTATGTTTCCTCTAGCAACAACAACCAGTTCTTTCATGTCATTTTCTATTGGCAAATCTACTGGTCGTTTATAAATGGTATTACTTGCAGTGGCAAAATAGATGACTCGCCTTTCTGCGTCCAACTCAATCATCTTAATCATGTCGCCGGGTGCCGCTGAAAAAATGCATATGACAACTTAAAAGACATGTGTGTCTCATTTTTACTGTCGTCCTTGAATGGACCATTACCGATTTTTTTTTTTCAAAAGTCTGATCAAGATCCTGTAATTCGTTGCTGGAAATTCAAACTTTTTATAAAAATACTTAAAACATTTATTTGATCACGACAGCAATCAGATATTGTTCATGAAGCGTCCAAATTCAGCCGTTTCCAGCCGAATTCGTCCGGATTATCCTGTTCTCACTACCGAATCTGTCCCGACATCGTCCCGATTCTCCCGAATGCGCTCCGACAGTGATCACACAGAAACCAGGAACAGACACAGGCGCTTCGCATCGGCACGATCTGGACGCAATATGGACTCACTCGGCAAGAAACGGCAATGACATGTTCTCTAGACAACGCCCGTTCCACTGGACACCGTCCAGACACTGTCCAGAAAACACAGGACCTATTAACGAATTTGATCCGTACAGTAGAATCTGTCACGACATAGCCACGATTGTAATCCGACTAGACAAAATCAACTGAGTTTCCCAAATGTTACGGGACGCACCTAACTGTCGGGAGTGCTAGGCCGACCACTCCGGACCATTTCCGATCCGTAGGACTATGTTTCGAACGCATATGACTGTGTTCAGCCAATAGGACATTCTAGATCATTAAGGATAGTAATCAGACTTTTTAACTTTTCGAGTCGTAGCGCTGTCTGATCTCAAACGTGGGCCACAATCGACACTGTTTTACCACCGCATACTATCGCTTTATAAATAGGGGGACTAGTAGAAACTTCGATTTTAAATTTAACACAGCAGATTAGATTCATTGCATCTTCGATAAATCGCGTAGACAGTGAAATCTGCAGATTCAATATATTTCAGATTAGTCTCATTACTGTTAAAACTTGTTAGTTGCAGACATTGTCGACCATACATAAAGTAAGTAGTCTCTACCAGTCGGTGCAGGTGTAGTCGTTGTTGGTACTATAGTAGGCGGTGTTCTGGTTTGTTCGGCTGCATTTGTGGCTGGGGTAACAGTAGATGCAGCTTGGCGCTTTCTTCTTTTTGCTGCTGGTGGTGTACCTATGGTCGTCTGTGAATATTTCAGGACATTTTATCATTATAAAAACATGACTTGAGCCATACGAATATCTTACTCAGTGAAATAGCCGGAAGAATATTACAAGAATCTTTCACTGGTTGCACGTGCAGATGAGAATATCTGCCTCGAGGGTAACTGTTTTTTGCGGTAACGAGGCTCTGCCGAGTTACCGCCAAAACAGTTACCCGAGAGCCGGATATTCTCATCTGCACGTGCAGTCAGTGATGGATTCTTTTTTCTTGCATATCATATTCTACTAGTAGTTGCAGAAATAAAATAAAAGAAATGAATTTTATTTACGCGCAATGTGAGAGTTTTCACATTCATTCATAAAAGTAGTTCTTTCTGACGCGATTAAGTCG
>JAFMSR010002067.1:0-24906 GCA_022818135.1 Saxidomus purpurata | reverse complement strand
TCTGATGTGTCCCAGTGTCCGGTATTGTTACATGTGATGCTTGCATGTAGGACAACTCAGCAGCTGTAAAACCATCATTGCATGTGAAATTGCACGTCGATCCTATGCTTAGGTCACATGTTTCAGCAATTTTTCCGTTTCGAATAAAAGGCTGACAGTTCCTCTCTAAACAAAATGTATCAGGAAAAAAGTTTTAATAACAAAATGTGTGTGTATGTTTTTTTTTTTTTTTTTTTTTTTTTTTTTTTTTTTTTTTTTTTTTTTTTTTTTTTTAAAAAAAAAAAAAAAAAAAAAAAAAAAATTTTTTTTTTTTTTTTTTTTTTTAAAAATTTTTTTTTGTTAAAAAAAAAAAAAAAAATTTTTTTTTTTTTTTTTTTTTTTTTTTTTTTTTTTTTTTTTTTTTTTTTTTTTTTTTTTTTTTTTTTTTTTATAGGGTGGTGTTTTTTTTTTTTTTTTTTTTTTTTTATTTTTTTTTTTTTTTTTAAAACTTTTTGAGTTACCGGGGCATGTATCATAACCATTTTATTTTTTTATTGCATTATTGCAAAAGTAAAGATACGTTTTAAGATAACCTTGAAATATTGCTTAGGCAACATGTATGTCTAACACACTGATGTCAAAAAGTATATGATAGCAGAAATGAAACTGAAGCCTTTAAGAAGGCAACACTTTCATAAAATCGTATCATTCTAATATTTTTATATTACGCAAGACATTAATGGAGAACGTAAATTTAATAATTTAATTTCATTGTCAACTGATGCCACACTTAACTTTGAAATGGATCAGTTATAATTTATTTTGTTCGAAATACAAATTATTTTCATTAAATAAAGAAGTGTAACAAATAGGAGTTATTTATTATAATTATATTATGACTCAGACCTGACTGTTGTGATTGCGTGTATAGACCAGACTTTTCTTTTTTCATACATATACATACAAGTAAATGAACACGGAAAGTCATTTTAAACGTACGTGAGCACACATTAACCGGGTGCCATATATAGTCGTTTTTACAGACAGTCAAATCGGTTGTTTTCGTGTAGCCTTTATCGCAATCAAAGTTACAGGTCTCTCCTACTGTCTTCGTGCAGTTCCCTGTCACCTTTCCATTAGCCAGAGAAGCGTCTTTACATGTTAATTCTGAACAACAAGAAACATTCTTAAATGTTAAAAGCAAGTTTACGATATTGTTTGTAACAAAAAGAAATGAACTTATCAATAAATTTTTCTGTACTTAACCTTAAGTTTAATTCGTTTTCTTGCCTACATGTTACAAATATCTGAGTTTTTAATATGCGGGCAGCAGACACAAATCGCCTGCACTAAAAACAGACTTTTAAAAACTGTTAACATAACGTTAAACGTATGAATAGTTTGTTCTGTAGAAAATCATCGTTGAATTCACAATTTAAAGATAAAATGGCATATTTTACCCAAACAACCCTCGTCAGCATGGTCCCACTGCCAGTTATTGTTACATGTTATTTTTGACCGAGTATTGTTTGGCGTAAAGTCATCATGGCATTTGAAACTGCATGTTGATCCTATTGTACGATCGCATACTCCAGTAATATCTCCGTTTGGTATCGACACTGGACATTTTAACACTGGAATATAGTACGTTATAATATGTTGGTTATAATCTACTAAATACTTGAATGAGATAAATTTTTAAAATGCTATGAATTTATTCCCATAATTTAATAAAATTAATTCTTGCCGTGAGACTGTACGGAGCAGGAAAAACAGCATCAAAAGCATTGTACCTGTACATGGTTCTCTTGGATGCCAAGTATAGTCATTTTTACAGATGGCAGAGTCAGTTGTGTTGACGTAACCTTGATCACATTGAAACATGCAGGGATTTCCGACTTTCATTGAGCATCTTCCCACTATTTTTCCATTGTTGATGGCGTTGTCTGGACATACTGACTCTACGGTAAAAAAGTTGTAAAACATTTCAGGTCTACTTAATACTTTAGTATAGAAGCATAGTAAATTATAGTATGTGCTGTTACAGATTACAGAACAATCAGTTTGGAATAAAATCATTGAATCCATTACCCTCAATATAACAGCAGTAAGAGTAATGCATCCCTTTGTTCATTGGTAAACTATTTTTAACAGAAGCACATTCAGATATATTAATCAATTCATTACTATGACTACGTAATAATTTTCTTTTGAACTTGGAACAAAGGCCGCGTACTTACTTTTTGCATTACGAAATTGTACAAAGTTGAACACGTTATTATTACAGACTGGTACGTATAGGGCTTTATCAGGTAATCATTTTACAAACGATGAGATGAAATATGATCCGAATATGCAAATACAGAAGTACCCTAGCCAGTATGTCAAACTAATTACTTAAGCTATAATTTTATCTAAATGCATACAGATTTTCTGTTTTCTGTACAGAGTAGATACAGACACAGAATCTGACATAAAATCTGTACAGAAAGTATTTTACTTTCTGCAAAAAGTCATTGTGAACCAGAATTTTGTCTATGCAGTTTATTGTACCAAACATAATCTTTGCTCTTTTCATTTTTTCAAGACATATTTTGAGTACTTCGTCTGCACAGATTATGACCATAATTTTGTTAACAACTCTGACAGGAACTAGCAAAAAGTTCAATAATACATTGCGACAAATGGCCGCCAGTGAAAAGTTAACACATGTTTATTCAGAAATGATTCAAATCTGCAAATATACATGGAATTAAATAAAGATACTTGGCAGGATATTGCAGAAATTAGTATCCTACAGGTTGCAATAAGATTTCTTAACATGGAAAAGGATTATTAATGTGCAAAAATCATGCATAGGAGTTGGAAATATACATGTATCGAGAAAACTGCACATACTGTGAGCATAGGAATTCAAAAGTGCTTTGTTCAAAATGTAAAAACTAAAGCTTATACACTGTATAAATGAGTCTGTGGGTTGGTTTTTTTTAAATAAAACTAAGCTCACTGTAAATTTTATGGCTTGTTTAAACATCAACAGAATTCATCTTTAAATGGAAATAAATTCAACAATAGCTCGCTGATCATAGTTAAAGTTCAGTTCATACAGGTTCATAGGTAAAGTAAGTTGAGATACAGTTCTGTTCTATTATTTCAGTTTTGGTCCGTTTTCTAGACCATTACATTACTAGCTGAGTTTAAGTCATAATGCAGTTTTCACAACCACTTTTCTTTACATACTTTTTTGTGCAGAATTTATTGTATGTGTCTATACTCAGTCTGATTGTATCTCATTGTTCAAGAACACGCTTAAAAACTCAAAATAGATTTTTACATGAATTATATGATTAAGTTTTTTGTAAAAAAATGCAATACAAAAATAGGAGCGAAGTTCTAGAAACTATTGTAAAGTACCAAGGCGAAATGAATAATGTGTGATGACGAGTGTGCATTGTACGGATAAACCATGGCTATTGTTGCTACGGTTTGTTAATCTTCTAACAGATGACTTTGATTAGTAATGTGGTCTAAGTCAGGTAGACAACTTAATCTATTTTCTATCCTGTACGAGTACAAATCGTTACAGTCGACACAATATAAAGCCTTATAGACCCGCTAGTTTATACATTTTGTGTGCGTGTCCGTATTAATTGTCTTATTGCCTTTAAATTCGAACAGCACACGTAGAAAAACTGCAGTTTTACGACAGACAGTTGGACATTCGATGGATATTTTGTAAACTAAATCAAACCATCACTCTGATCATTATAGACAAACCCCTTCTTAACCTTAACCAATTTTGCACATCCTTTTGGATTACTGGTTGGATTCGTGCATAATGATAGCAGCCGTATGTTTGATAATTACTATACCTTCGCAAAGATTCGCAGTCTTTGGGTTCCATCCATCAGTGTGACATGTAAGTACCATGTTTGTAACTTTTGTTGTAAAATATTTGTTACAGCTGAATTTGCATGTTGTTCCAATTGTTCTCAAGCAATCTGCATCTAAGGTCCCATTTTCGATTGTTTCATCACATTTAAAAGCTAAAACAGAATTAAAATACTGCTTAACCTTAATTTGAGTTTTGAAATAAAAACATAAAATGGTATATAAATGCCTCTCCAATTATACAGCAGTACCATTAATGTTATCTCATTTCTTTTCATCTTTCCATCTGATCTAAGACACAATACAAAAAGTTAAAGAACCGACCGAGAGATGCTATTCGGAAAAATCTAACCCATTGCATTACATATTTTAAGGGCGATGGTACTGTACTTTATTGCGGGATTAAGCTTACCTAAGCTTCTATGGATTATTTGTGTATTAAAATTGTTGCGTTTAGCTATAAACGAAATAAAACATGCAATTTCGTTGAATTGCGCCTGTATAAGGGAACTAATCTTCCGTAAGAAACTGCAATTTTTTCACTTAAAGCTGCTCGCTCTCAGTTAACGTTGTTAAAATTGAAATACTTATATATAAATATACAACTAAATGCAAGAATCAAAATAAAACAATCTAGGTAGGAATTTGCAGAAATCGACTGAAAACGTTTTAGAATTTGGTAACGTATTATTTGAAATTTAGAGATAAACGTAACAGGAATTTATACTGAAGCCTTTTTACATGACTAAATGTTCTAAAATACGGTATTTACCTACAGTTTCAAGAACTTTATTTTTTTACCAAAATCTGAGAGCGAGCAGCTTTAAAGGGAAATGATCATAAGTAAGACGCAAATCAATGACCCTCAATCGATGAGAGGTGACGGTGACTTCAAGTGATCTACACTTACCACTCAACCATGGTGGTGGTGATATCAATCAAGTTAAAATGCCCATGCTAAAGTATGATTAATGCATGTAGCAGAGAATAGCATAAGTTCGGAAAAGAAAGAGTAACGTCTTTTATGTGTACCTGTGCACGAGTCCCGTGGATGCCATAAAAGGTCAGCCTTGCAAACAGCCTTATCAGTTGTATTTATGTAACCTTGATTACACTTCACAATACAGGTCTCGCCAATTTCGTTCCTGCAGACGTCAGCCAGCTTTCCATTAGGCAAGGAATCGTCGCACACAAACTCTGTTGAGTTTCTACCTTTAAAGAAATGTCAGTATGTAATAATATAAAACATTGTCTAATTATTTATTTGCAACGCCTGATTGCAATGTAAATAGTTTCTTCAGGCTAAGCTCCGAATAATGCATCTTGCAAAAAGAACCCTCAGTGTTAGTTACTGTGAAGTTACTATAATTAAGATTATCTACCATCAACTAAATTAGGTTATACACGACCAGAAATCCAAGAACACAGACCAAACGACATTTAATAGGGACTTGATTACGTGGTTATCTATTTTGAAATTACCTTTACAAAGACCCGAAGATCTTGGATTCCATCCATCTGCCTGACATGTTGTTTCCGCATTGTCTACCGTTGGAGTAAAGTATTTGTTACATTTGTATTTACATGAAGTGTCGATTGTTCGTAAACATCCGTCAGCCAATGCGCCATTGTCAATTCTTTCGTTGCATCTGAACGCTGTATAACAAGAAATTAAGAATATTTCCTGAAAAGATTTATTAAATATTGAGCACATGTTTTACGCGATGCGGTTCTCTAACAAAGAAAACCAAGAGTAGAAACACTGTAGCGCACTGAAGTTGAACGCACCGCTACAGGTCATGCAGTAAGTATTATAAATGAAGTTATAAAACGTGTATCGTGATTCAAGTACTTTGACAAATCAAACTATAATATATTTAAACGTTAAACAACACATTTATGTAAATGATAACATACGTCGGCACAAGTCGCTTTGTGGATCATGAAATGTTCCATTTTTTGTACACACGGCCGTTTCTGCTGTAGGTAAGAAACCATCGTTACATGTAAATTTGCATATTTCACCCACTACTCGGTCACATTTGCTACTGAGTTTTCCGTTGTTAATTGAAGCTGCACATCGGAATTCTGAAAACAAACATGTTTAATTTGTATTGTCGAATATATGAGATTTTTACACAATAAGTTGAAATTACATCTTAACATAATGAACTGTCAGATCTCCAACACAGTACTTGCAATTAATAACATGGAAGATCAAACATTCCTTGCGAAAAAGTAACAGACCTGGTAAAGAGTTGATATGGGAATATTGTTTCAAACATAGGAATGATATGTTTTAAACAATGTGACCGTATAGCTATATTAACTAACGGCAGTATGACTTAAACGTTTAAAAATCCCCAATGGCTTTATTAAGCCGAATGGTTTTCTTCACTTATATTCCTAGATAATGTAGGTAGCACCACATTAAATTTTATGCTACGAACAAAATATACACATTCTTTTTCAGAATGTTTGCTTTAGGTATGCAAATAGTTTGACCGGTCAAAACACCTAGATTTTGATTCCAATGGTAAACTTGACAAACTCCCTGCAAGTCAGAGTCTAGCTTCAAGAAAACAAAGAATATTTAGAGCAGTAGATAAATGTGTTAGAATAGTTTCAATATAAGCAACCCATAATCGAAATTGTGACTTTGTCAATCGAAACATTTACAAATTAATGTATTACCAATACATGGATTTAGGTTCCATTGTCCATTTGCGTTGCACGTTACGTTTTCATGGAAGTTGTCTGATCTGAAGCCATCACTGCACTGAAACTTACAGGTCGTCCCTATTGCATAGTTACAAACGTCAACGATGCTTCCATTTGGTACGTTTGTAGGACATGTAACAGCTGAATTAGAAAAGGAGCATTTTTGATATTTTTCTGAAAGCAATGCTTATCCATTTTGATATATACTCTGTTGCAAAAGAAAGTGTGCACTAAGGTCTGTTGTTAATTTTATGTATTATTTTAACAGAACTATCTAAATGTTTGGTATCAAAGATCTGGAGCAATTTATGCTTAATTTCATTTGCATTGATAGCACACGCAATTGATAGCAAATGGTGTATAAAGGTAGTGTTCGAAATTCGAGACCGATATGTTTTATAAAATAGAGATATTTAAAATAAAAACGTGCACACTTTCTTCTGGAACTGAGTATACGTCCACTAGCATTGTGGAAACATACATCTTTTTGATTTGTATATTTATATATACATGGTACTGCTGTTCATTAGGATATCTGTAGGTTTCATCATAATTATAAGTGTGACTTATATGAATATATAACTCTAGGTTTCCTTTGAGAAGGTTGACAGATTGACTGACCTCACTTTGAATATATATCAAAAAGGATTCCTTTTAGAATGCTGACGGTCTGACGTACCGTTTCGTTAATACATATCTTTAGATTTCATTGTAAAAGTGTAAAAGTTTGATCAACCTCACAATGAATAGATATCTTTTCCTTTCGGAAGGTTGACAATTGGATCTACCTTACTTTGAATAGATATCTCCATGTAGCCGTGTAGAAAGTAAACAGTTTGAGCTTCCTTACTTGAATATAATTTTATTTTATCTCTAGATTTCCTGTAAGAAAACGAACTGATTATCCTACCTCATCTTAAATAGATCTCTCCGTGTTGCCGTATAAAAGGTTGAGTTTTGATCTATCTTAATGTGAATACATATATATAGGCTTCCATTTAAAAGGTTTACGGTTTGACCTACCTTTTTTGTGTCGCGAGAAAAGGCGATATATAGGGATCTGTAGGGATTGTCTGTCCGTCCGTCACACAAACTTAACGTTTACTATAACTTTGCCATTTCTTAAGATTTCTTCATCAAACTATGTATTGCTTATGACAAAAGGGTCATGATGCCGCCAATTTGTGTAGGTCAATGTCATATTTGGCAGAGTTAAGCCCCTTTTTGTACTTAGATTTTGTCACGAAAACTTAACGTTAACTATAACTTTGCCATTTCTTAAAATGTCTCCATCTAACTTTCAAATTGCATTGCTGATGACATAAGGGTCGTGATGCCGCCAAATCTTTTAGGTCAAGGTCATATTTGACAGAGGTATGCCCCTCTTATACTTAGAGTTTTGCTATGACTATGCCATTTTTTTAAGATTTCTTTATTAAACTTTCAAATTGTATTACTGATGTCAAAAGAGTTGTGATGCCGCCAAATTCTGTAGGTCAATGCCATATTTGACAGAGAAATGCCCCTTTTTGTACTTAGATGTCACGAATACTTAATGTTGGCTATAACTTTGCCATTTCTTAATATTTCTTCATCATACTTTCCAATTGTATTGCTTTTGCCATAAGTGTCATGATGCCGCCAAAATGTGTTGGTCAGGGTCATTTTTGACACAGTTATGTCCCTTTTTGTACTTAGATTTTGGCACAAAATTATTGGTTATTCTGACAAAGCGTAAGAGGGCGACACAAGTGTTCTACTGAACACCCATCTAGTTTATATAATATAGCAAGGCTTCCGCTAAGTAAGCTTATGGTGTACACTACCTTAATTCAAACAAGTAAACAAAGGTACACGGAATAAAAAGGAAAGGGGCTGTCTGCTGTCGATATATATTCAGGTTTGCTTTCAGAAAATGGTCCAGATCAAATTATAGATGTGCTGTGCCTCAAACATTTCGGCATGTATGCAAAACTACGCATACAAATATGTTCCGCCCTTAAACCTTAATTTACTCATTTGATAATTTAAAAGTACAAACATAACAAAAAAACGTTTTATTTTAACTACCTGTACATGACTCTTCTGGGTGCCACGTGAGGTTACTTTTACACACAGCTACATCTGTTGTATTGACATAACCTTTGTCACATTGAATCGTGCAAACGCTTCCGATTTTCCTCTGACAGTTTCCTGTGACCATTCCATTCGTCAAAGAACTGTCTGTGCACATCGATTCTGTTGAAATATTTGCAGTGTATGAAAAATTTTTCAATAGGAACAACGGTTTTATCTATATCAACATTTGTTACACAGAACAAGACATGTCAGCATATGGACACCTTTAAAAGATAATCTTTATCAGTATAATTTGTTTTGCCTTGGGTCCACCAGCTGTTATTTCACTGACCAATACAGGTCAATGTTGTACCGACAGCCGTCCGCTAGGCATGGAATCTTGTATGTGACAGTAGATATATAAACATGTAGTAGCAGTTTGCCTTTTGTGTAAACCCATGTATAAATTTGTCTGTTTACATGTATACATAAAATAGAAAAACTATCAAAAGCTTTCGTCAAACACAGAACAAGGACAAACGACACCTTTGAATGTGTTTACATAGCAATTCAATATATAATCCAGTTTAACATCTACCTTTACATAGATCCGTGGATCCAGGCATCCATCCATCTGCCTGACATATTATTTCCATATTGTTTACTGTTGGGGTAAAGTATTTATTGCACTTGTATTTACACGAACTGCCGATTGTTCTTGAACATCCTCGCTCCAAAGTGCCATTCCCAATGTTACTGTTGCATATGAACGCTACAACACAAAAAAATTAAACTCTCCTATTTATAATTACTGAATGTAAGCTGATCCAATATTACTTGTTACTGTGACTCTTAACAAAACACAGTACAAAAAAATGTCTTTAAAAGAATACATTGAACTTAGATTCTTCAAAATCAAAAACGAAAACATGATATCAAATGAAATTTGTTAAAGAGCGGTTTAGAAGGTGACAATTTTATTGCATTTCTCCCAACAAAAGATTTTTTAGTACATGTGCTATCATAAACACATTAAGGTTGGTCCAGATGTTGTAAATAAAATATATATCAAAGAAGAGTTTGACGTTAAAGATACAAATACTCCTTATATGACACCAGTACTGTTTATTCCAGGAAGCGGACTCAAGCGTGACTCGGTAATATGCAAATCTTCACATTCGAGCTAAAATGAATTAGTATAAACTAACTAAAACTATACGATCACTGTGTACAAAGTGTAAAACAGAACACATATTATAACATACGTTGACATAAATCGCTTTCTGGGCCATGAAATGTTCCATTTGTCGAGCACACAACAGTATCAGTTGTAGGTGTAAAATCATCGTTACATGTAAAGTTGCATATTTCGCCGACTACTCGGTTACATTTAGGATTAAGTTTTCCATTGATGATAACGGCTGAACATGCTAATTCTGAAATAAAAACATGTATCTTATGCCAAATGTTTAAGGTTAGTGTATGGTGCATCTTTAGTAGCAAAAATCAGTATAATTATATCTCCTGTAGAGGCGGCAGAAGTGTCAGCAAAATGTATTGTCATACCTTCGAAATATAAAGATGATGTATCACTTACTTTTAAAGAAAGGACATAAATTCTAGGGGATTTTATAGACATATTTTATTTCCACATTATAAAACCGTAATATTATGAATCATCATTAATGTTTCTCTGACATCAGTATGACTTTAATGTTTTATTTCAAAAATGTCTTGGCTAATAATTTTATGTAAAGAAGCATCTTTTTCGATACTGTATATTATTACGTAATAAAAACATACCCTTTGAATTTTTCAAAATGGGTGTTTAACTTTTCACTAACCCAGTCGCAAACACATGGCATTTGTTAAACCCTGTGTATCTCTAGCAAATCAGAAAACAGGGAATTGGGACTGGTTTGCAAGGAATGGGTAAGTCTAGCAACATTAAACAGTATATCAGACAAAATAACAACAAGATCGTGTTAACTTTATGAATTGATATTTTATTGAAATGAATCAAATGTACTACCAATACATGGATTGAGGTTCCATTGTCCATTTGCTTTACACGTTACACTCTCATGAAGTTTATCTGCGCTGAAACCTTTACTGCATTTGAACTTACAGGTCGCCCCTACTGTAAAGTCACAGATGCCTGAGATATTTCCATTTGGTATAGCTGCCGGGCATGTGACAGCTTGAATGAAAAAAAATAAAAAGGAGATGCCAATAACGTTTTGAAACAGTGAGCTGTAAGACATCTTTTAGATGTATATTTGAGCATAGAGCACACTTGTACGTAAAGGTTTCGATCTACCGTACTGTGAAGTTACCAATCTCTGTTTTCTGATGAGAATTACTTTAAAATAGAATTACTGGATAGTCTGCTTTAAAATATCTTTATATATACGGCGTTTTAAAATTTTCCTTTACATAAGATAATATTTTTCGAAACGTTTGTTTTACTATATTTCACATACGTGTACATGAATCCGCAGGATGCCACATGAGGTTACTTTGACACACAGCTACAGCGGTTGTATTGACATAACCTTTGTCACATTGAATCTCACATGCGCTACCGACATTCTTCTGACAGTTTCCTGTGACCACTCCATTGGGCAAATAAATGTCTGAGCACATCGATTCTGTACATAAATTTGAGTTGTATGAAAATTATAACGGAAACGCGTACATTAAGCCTAAATTTGTCGGCTTTTGTAAACTGACTGACTAACTGACCGACTTTCTAACTTAGACTTGCTGACTGACTGGATAGCTGATTGTCTTTCTATCTAATTGACTGACTCATTGACTGACTTATCGATCGACCGGTTGACTGACTGTCGAATTATTAATTTAACATACACTTCTGTGGTTAATATCAGAGTTTATTTAAAATTTTAGATCAAGCACAACATAAAGCTATGAAAAGGGAAAACCCGTTACTGGATAGATTTTCTCTAGAGTAATGACTTTTTATATTTCTTGTGAACAAATGAGCTTCAAATGAATTTAATTATTAATTGAGGTATTTTAGTAAAAGTGCACACAACATGGAAATGCTCAGACCGAAATATCTTAACAATTTCTGTATGGTTAGGATCAATGTAAAGGTAAGCTTGTAAGCACGAAAATCAGTTATAGAAACTCTTATCTATTTAAGCGTTTTGATTTTTACCTACGTTTACAAAGCATGCTTGGATCTGGGATCCATCCATCCTCCTTACACGATATCTCCAAATGATTGATGACTTTAGTGTAATAATCGCTGCAGCTATAGTTACAAGATGCTCCAAGTTCTTTGGTGCAGTTTTTGTCCACTCGTCCGTTCTCAATACGCTCATTGCACATATATGCTAATAAATCAGTTACAATAACAATCAGAAAACCCTTAATCATTGTGAAACTAATGAATGCTAGTCTCAAATATATAATCCTTCCAAATTAAATGAAACCGTTCGTATTTAACATTTCGATTAAAGGCATGTTAGGTGATAGGCGGTAGAAAAAGTGAAGGGATATATTTTTAGCAAAATTGTTTGTCTCTCTTCTCGCCTCTGGTTTTCAGCCTTGTGCGAAAAGGGTGCAGAGTACCTCCCCATGGGCAAACCCTTTGCAGTGCCTCTTCGTGGCGACACACGAAAACTGAGCACCTCGTGGCCTGATGCGGAACTGCAACGGGGTTTTCTCAAAGACAAAAGGTATTCAGGGCCCACCGGAATTTTGACAAGCTCTTATGCCCATGAACAGACTTTCAGCTATTGTTAAAAAGCTAGGGTTGCGACAACTATAAAGTTACCTCATTATTTTCAGGAATTTGTTTACACCAAAAGTTAAGAGTAGGACAACTCTGGAAAGGTCTAGACAGCTGAAGTCAGATGTACTAGGCCATTTTGGCGTTCTCTTACCAACCATTGTTAAATGCATTACCAAAATGTCAAAACAATCAAATACAGCACATCGGGATGACACTGTTTTTTTAAAGTTCCCTCCAGGGAGGCACAGCGTCGGTCTCGCAGCCTCGACAATGTCCACCATAAAATACTGGATGTCACACACCTCGACTTAGATTCAGTAGGTGAGGGAGAATATCTTCTTACAATACAACGACACAGACGAAGCCAAGAAAACTATTTTTAAAGTTATGAATTTGTATGCAGATGGAATCTTCAATAATAAAACAGAACTAGAAAATATCTTGTAAAAAACGGACATCCAATTTACCTACATTAAAGACACTCGCCTTGCCGTGTGGCGGCCGTAAAAAGTCTCCCCGTACATTCAATCAATGTTGTTATATTTTCATCCTTCAGGGATTGTTATTCGTTCTAAGTGGGGCTCGTTTTGGGGAGGCTGCGTTTTTGGTACGTGGCATTCCCTGTTTGATATGATTTATACATCTTTCAATGTTAATGGCTTTTAGTGCTATCCTTACAGCAATATTGAATCAATGCCAACCAGTAGGCAAATCGATTAATATACGATATAAGACTTGGACTGAGCGACAAGTAACGGATATTGTCAACCTGCACTCATCAAACGACCAACCTCATCCTTTGATTCAATCCATGTTAAGCATAGGTGACTTTTATCTCTGCGATGGGGATGAGACCACATAGACACATGTGGAGAAGAGATTGAAGCCTGACACAGATGAACACAGATTGCTGCTGATTAATGACCCTGAAGATTAACCAATATTGTACATTAGACGCTGACCTTGGTTTCTGTTATGAAGATTTACTCAGTCATGTCACAAGGGATGTAGATAGACAACTTGTAGGCAGTGACAAACTCCCTGTTTATCTAGCCATGCAATACAAAACCAGACAAGAGCTAAGCTTCCCTTGATGATACTATATGAAGGCCACATGGAGTTAACAAAAGGAGCGTACTGGTGACCTCTGCAGAAATATATAGTGTAGATTGCAGACATTCTCAGTAGAAACTACCAGAGAGAGGCGCGAAAGGAGGAAAGAGGTCGGAGAAACAATGGTCCAGATGGGGTTATGGAAAATATCTCACCCTGAATGAGCTACACAAAGCCCAGACACAGCTTATAGCCAAGCAAGCACATGGTCCGGATGGCATCAAAAATAAATTGATTATCTGCCTTGACCGCTTTTCTATGTGCACTCTTTTCTTCTTAAGATCTACAGCCTCAACTGTAGAGAAGGTAAAGTCCCACAGATTTGGAGAGAGCTGATCATAATACCCATCCCCAAACAAGTCAAGGATCGAAGTAATGATTCTAGCTGTCGCACCATCAGGCTTAGCAGTGTGATAAGGAAAACAACGAAAAGCATTGTGATTCTTCGAATGAAGCGGTACATGAAGACCAACAGGCGGGCTTCAGAAAATTCCTTTCCAAGGAATACCAGACTACATACCTTGTCTTGGAGTTTAAATTTCATTCCAAAAAAAAAGTTACACTTGTTACATGGATTGATCTCAAAAGGACATCTGACTAGTCTGGACTGACGGCCTCCTTGTGAAGTTACTACGGAATTGGCTCGGAGGCACAATATACAAATTCATCAAGCCCTATCTGTTAAAAAGAGGGACTATGATTAGTGTTGATGGAATTAAATGTTTTACAACATGGCGTCTCGCAATAAGGTGTACTGTGACCCACTTTCTTGTTGTCATAAATAACGTGTTGTTCGATCTTCCAAGATGCGTAAAAGCAGCCCTCTATGTAGACGACCTTGTGCTTTGGGTTCAGAAGAGTATGGAGCATTTCCTACCTTTAAGATGCAGCAAACAGCAGACATGCTTCAGCATAGGCAAAAGACTGATGCGTTCAGAAAGACACAAACATTCTGTACAACTATATTCACACTGTCACCTGGGCAGACGGCTGTATCCATCGCGATAAGCGGCATTCCTTTGATTAAATTAGAAGAGGCTGCACAATCATGTAAGTGTTACCTTCGACAAGCGACTTACATGGAAGACCCAGCTAGCAAAAGCTGAAACTAAGGCCCATCAAAAGCTAGAGATACCACGTTACTTGCTGGCACTAACTGAAAACAAATACGAGGATACCGAAATCATTATGTTTGGACACAGTGACTCACTATATTGAATATGGATCCGCAGGTTTGATGACGACTGAAACGACAAATCAACAAGTGCTTGATAACATCCAGAATCAGGCCTGAAGAATAATTACTGGAGCAAGGCCTACATCTCCAATTAAGGTAATGTAGGCAGTTACAGCTACTCCATTACTCGGGTAAAGAACAAAGCTTTGGGTGCCAAAAAAGAATCGTAATAAAAAAGGGGGGCGACCAACCACTCAAAAGAGTCAGTTATGAAGAAAAGCTCTCGATGATTAAGACTCTTACAAGAACAAAAACACAGAAAAATGACTAACATCTTCTAGATATTTATGAACTAGAAAAATGAAAATAATAAATCACTGAAATGCTCGTGTTCAGAGCAAACGGGAAATTTTAGATCTGTCCGCTGTATGATCAGTCAGGAAAAAATATATGGCCAGACTAACCACCCTGCAAAAGAATTTATGGCAGGCAGAATGAACTCAAAAAGACAGCTTCCTTTATCGCTGTAACCAGGGTGACGTTGTGAGGGAGATTATATTTGTATTAGTTTATAAAAGGAATATTTGCTATAGGTCTGTTATATATATTGCACTCACAGTGCTTCAAAAGGGTTTACTTGATGTTATCTTATATTAAGAACTAATCAGTGTTAATAATATACATGCTTGAAAGTGAGTGTTAGACGTCTTATTGTTTTACGTTACTTGTATTTAACACAAATATTTTTGGGGCCTAGGCTATGTCATGTTACCAATGAAGGCATACACGCAAAACAGTACTTGAAAATGTGAGATATGACTATCACTACAATCTTAAAGAAGTAAAGTCGCTTTCCAAACATAATATTAATGCGAGAGGTATCGTGTACATTAAACAAAAATAAGTTTGCGCGCTTAATATCGTGAACATGTATCGAAATCAGGTCGAATCAACAGCTTTATTGGAATTTTGAATACAAATTAAATTGAAATAACATACTTACGTATGCAAAATTCATTTTCTGACATTTGGTAAAATCCAGTCTTTAAGCAGATGACAAGATCAGTCGCTTTTGTAAATCCTTTATCACACTGGAAATTGCATGTATTACCGACTTCACGATTACATTTTGAGTCGAGTGTACCATTTTTGATATTTACTGGGCATCTTATTTCTGAAGTAGTAAAATAAAATATTCATTTAACTATACAACTGTAAGTCTAGAAAGAAATGAACCTGTGACATTGTGACATGATGTCCTTCAATTTTGCACATGGTAAAAGCGGTACGTTTATACAAGAAAAATATAAACTTAAGTGTGTAAGATTTGCTGTTGGTGTGTGCTGTGTTTGATGGTATAAGGAATAAGTTTATAAGTTTTATGTTATGAAGGATAGTAAAAGATAAAAGGTAAATCAGCTGTAGTGCTGCGAGACTGTCAAATTTACACATGTCTGAAAGCTGACACACGTTGAATTTTCATATTGAAACGTTTGGGATAAAATTAAGAGTGCAAAATGTCTTAAGTACCTTTACAGAGTGTTTCGGACTCCAGGTTCCAACCAACATTAGTACATGTCAATAATGTATTGAACACCGGTTCAAAATTAGCAGGGCATTTGTAGTGGCATTCATCATCTATATATCTCAGACAAGACTGAGCAAAGGTAACGTCAATCACCTCTTCTGTGCCCTGACTCAGTGAAACAGTTTGCTCAATAAGATCTGTGCACTGATAAACTGAAACAAACAAACAATCAACGCTTTAGTCGATAAATCTGAACTGCGGTGCATTGTGTGTTTATTAAGTTTAATCAAAGCACTGAAAGTGCTGACAACAAGGAGTCTGCAAAATTGGGCACAAGGGTGTTTTTCTTACAGACAATGAGTGATCATTTGTGTCAATTCTTCGCTAGCAGTACTTGATTTTAGTTACTATTCGTTTATTTTAATCACAGAGCTGCAGTTCATTGATAACACATCATGTTGCATTTGTTTTATTTTTTCAAAAACATAGTTTTGCTTGAGACTTTTTGATGAAGGAAAATACAGTGCTTTTAAATTGTATATAACCAGCTTTGTTTATGAGACATCCTTCCTTCAGGAATACGTGACACGACCTACTCAGCACTTTAAAGCTGATCGCTCTCAGATATTTGTAAAATAAATAATGTTCTTCAAACTGTATACAATAACATATTTTATAACAGTATACATTCTAGTCAATTATATCTGTAGATTTGAAATAATAGGCTACCAAATGATAAAGCGTTGCCAACGCTTTTGAAATTCCAGTATAAACATATAGTGATAGACCGAAAGGGTGGCAGTGGGTGCCACCCATTTTGTAAAGAACCTATGTTTTATGGAAACCTTACACCCTCTTCAGGAGAGGACACCGTTCATGGTGTTCTAACACGTTTTTCACAAGACAAACGTAACACGTTAGGTAAGCGTACACTTTCATTACATATAAACCCTTTCATCAATTCTGACGGCAAAATCTTACTCATTGGTCCATCACCCCCATCACATTTCTCGAGAATGTCAAACAGATGGTTTGTGTCAAACCAATATTTAAGAAGATCTTAGTCAGTGGTTACGTAACTAAATTTTCAAAGAACTACTTATCTGAACTCTTTACAACATTCTGACGGGTTTCATAACTAAACGTCACGAAAAGACTTTTCGTTCATAATTTCGCCAATAATAGCAAAGTGTTCATGTATGGGTGTGTCCGTCTTAGTCACGCTACAATTTCAGACCATAACCATGTGCATGGAAGGGCATAGAATTAAGGCACATGCAAGTCCTTGGTCAGTGACTTGTTTACTAACACGAATTTTAGGGCAAAGTTACACTCCGTGTTACTATATCCCAGTCGGTTATCTGACCAACTTACACTTGTACAGATTTACAAAACGCCAGATCGGGAGTATCCTTCACTGATTTTGGAGAAAATTGCATTTCGGGATTCTCTCTCGCACACGGTGTAACTTACACGGTTACACCATTTTCCAAGCTGGTTTACACTATATTCAGAGATAATTAACACTTTTTTTACAGTGTGTAGCCACGCACCTATATACACATGGATTGGCAACTCTCGTATTATCCTATACAAGTTCAACCTATTTGTCGCAGGCATCGATGAACAATATCCGTTAAACATAACAAAAACATGTACATTTTAAGTGGACGTTTATCTCCTACAACAACAATATCCTATCGGAAATCATAAAAGAAAGCGTAGATCTACATGTATAATAACTTAACTTAAAAGTTTTAGCGAATTTTTGAAAACATTTCATTAAACAAACTAGAAGAAAATTTACAGAATTCAAACTAATATTTTTGTTGATTTTTCACAACCGCACCACATCGGCAGTCCGCGCCCCACATTTTGATTTCATTTTGTGTTGGTAAGGGGAGATAGCAACCCTTGTAAGAAGTCTATTACCCTTACATTTTAATTTACTTTAAGAAATCCTTTGAAAAAATGTTAAACCCAGGCTTAATCTTAGTCTATACTACTTTGAAACCTAAGTAGGCTACACATTCACCATTCAGATTCTATGAATGGAAGCGTTGTGAATGAAATACGAGTGTTTTGATCACGTGAACGCAGATCTAAAGATAGACTGCATATTGAGAACTTGTTTGTGTATACATGTTTACGCCGTTTATCGTTTTGAAAAAGATACTTCTTGTTATTACTGGCTGATATTTGAGTGAAGGAGAACTTTATAAAGTTCGTATTGCTAGTTGTTACATTGCAGAATGAGTTTACACAGTCGATGATATGTAAACGCTAACTGTATGCAGTGTCGATTCAGTGTACATGGCTGCCTGATGGTGTAGTAATTTAAATATTCTGAATTTTGCCTACATTAGTGTTGCAATGATTTAAAGCATTAACACGTGTATTAGGCAACGGAAATGGCTTTTAATGAATTTTAAGCCGAGATCACAAACACGATCCACACGCGTTTCAGCTAAAGTCGATCTACTTTGCATGCGAAAGGAGAAACCTATGGCTGTTCAAATTGTCAGGGTTTGGGGGGATTATACGTTCGACGCATGCCGGCATACGCCGTTCTATTCGTTTAGCCAGGATGAATTGGCGCGTTTTAAGCAATGAGGTGTTGATATACCGGCGTACCCCGGCTTACTCCGCATATGTTCCGGCCAACGTCAAACGTATAAGCCCTTTGCTGAGTCGTTTTCAAAACTGGCTACTAAAATAAGGAGTCACGTGACTCCTTGTTAAAAACGACCCAAAATTCCATTTAAATTATTGCGGGCCGCCTCAGCATTGCAATTCTAAGAATCACTTTAATGGAACATAGCGTAGAACATAGTACATGTATAATATTGCTTTAATTAACGATGAATGAAAAAAAAAACGGAAAGAGCGTAAAGAGTATTGAAAGCATTTCATGAATATGTTTTTGTTTCTTTTTAAGTCATAAATGAGAAACAGTAAATTGTAAATGAACAAACCGGATAGTCAGGTATTTGCTTTACACGAACCTATCTCTGTCATAAAGTCATAAAGTTATTTCAAAATATTTACATGACAGCTGCTGTGTTACGTAATACCACAGTTTTTGTTGTTACATATTGTAATATAATTAAAGACTTAAAACATAGTGCTATAATACATGCAAGAAATGATAATTATCTATTTTTTTCTTAAAATATAAAAAGTACATCTAAATTGAAAGCGAACCTTAGAAATAAACACAAGTTTATATCATAATTTTACAAAAAAGTCAAATTTTATTTTCAATAGACATAAAACTGTCGTGTAGATTCAACTTCTTCATCTATAAGTGTGGTAGTGACCGTTTTCTTTGGAGTGTAAATTAGGGCTAAATTTCATCAATAATATAATTACGTTCAATGGCTACATCACTTAAATTAACCCGTCTGTTCATAATTTAGATATTATTCTAACATGACTCACGATTTTGTCTTTATATACAAAGAGTAGAAAAGTTATGTTATATTAAACCATAAACAACGCGGGAACCGATATGCTGTAAACATAGGTTAGCAATACACATTATATAAAGGTTGAATATCTTGATAAACTGGTTTTAGTAACAAATTGTCTTTATTGTAACCTTACCATCACATGTTTTCCTTTTCGTTCTAAAATATGTGAGAAGATGAACTTACTGTTCGAGCAAGTCCGCCCGTCCACTTTTAGTGATATATCGTTTGGGCAACCACAGGATCTGCCAGTAGGAGTTGGATAGCAAACAGTACTACAATCTCCAAGCCCATTTCGTGTACGACATGCACTACTCTCTTAAATACATAAAGCTTTTCTGAAGTTGCAGTAAGAGAAATTGTTCAAAAGGGATTCGATACATTTAAACATATTTGACTAGTAAAAGGTCAATAAATATAAAAGCTCAATATTTTAAGTTTCTTGGAAAATGTGTGACACATAATCTTACAGCACACATATTTTACAATTATTGATAACTTACCCGGTTGAACATTTTTGTTTTGACTGCTATAAAATGTAATAGTATTAAGCTTTCCTACTCCTGGGCTCTGCCCGACTACTGTTCTATCGTATGGCTCTGTCAAGTTCACACGTACAATATGACTGTAACATATAAAATGGACATCCTAATTCGAGCAGCATAAGAAGAAAACAGAATCATATGTTAACGTTTTTAAATCTTATTCTTCGCTATAACACAGCCTAGACTGAAATGTCAAAACAATGGATTCACGACAGCAGGTTCTTCCGAGTGGTTTACTTATTGTCACTAGTTTGAGGAGGGCCAACTGGCAAGATAATGTTTATTGTTTAGGAGACGCTTGTTTTGCCGTATATTTCCTGATTGAGTCCGCTTGATGTTTGTACAATGAAATGAAGTTGTACCTAAATCTAAAGGTTCTCTGCGTCTAAAATACTCGAAAATGATTCTGTTTAAGGAGTTTAACGATCGATCCAACGTTGTTTTGGTCATGGTGAAAGGCGGGCAGTTTACCAAACAATCGTTCCTATGAAGAACAAGTACTGGACTCATATCCTCCGTAAGAAAGCAGGGATTATTTACAATATAATATCACTTACTCCTTTCTGTAAGCAGTGTAATAAAGATACACTCCATCTGTTTCTAGGTCTCTGATTTCTTCCTGTTGAAATGTTCCTGTCATGTTCACAATAGTAACACAGTTATAACCGTCCAAACTGCAACGCTGGATAGTGTCATACGTCGCATCAGACCAATACAGGTGGTTATCTTAAAAATTATTTGAAATTTATTACCGAGATGAATTTCAGATCAGACAGTAGTTCATACGCTTCGTTTATTGGTCACATTTATTTGGCACGAATTGTGATGATTGTAGTGAGCACATTGGATGATGGGCTCGGATAAAATGAAAAGAAATATTTTCTGTTGGTTTTGATATAACCATTAAAATGGCTGGTAGACTATTTATGGTGTCTTATGACTAGTAAAAAGCTGAATTTGGCACTTCTTAGAATCCGCAAGAGCTTTAAAATATAATTATTCACAAATAACAGCCTTATCACGTGCTACATATAGTAAGACATTGACTTGATATTTACTTCATGATAATGATTATGACTCATTCAAATAATAGACTGAATATACATGTATATATTTTTATACATCTGAAGCGACCAGACGTTTTTAACAGATTTTGTATGTACGGAAAAGGGTAAAACAAATTTAGTATATAATCCATATATAATTTAACACACCAACTTTTTTTGCCTTGAAATTAATTACAAGAACGTTTTTAAAGTTTTTCTTAAACATTTCCCCGTGCAAGACCAATTTTAACACCAGTGTTACCATTTGGTAGAAGATTACTACCTAATATCTAAGCTCTAAGTCTTGCAGTTTCTGTTTTCGGAGATGGAACTCGTTGACCCAAGGAATGTTATTTAAAAGCGTGGTACAGGCCATTAAATAATGCTACAAAATAACGAAGTGTAAGTCCTTATGGTTGTTCTTTTTGTACAGAGATCTATGCAAAACAACTAATCCTGGTGCAGGGAAAATGTTGTCCCGTTTGTTGAAACAAATCAAAATATAAATGTCATGGGCAAGCGTCTAAGACAAATTGTGCTTTGCCGTTTTAAGAGGAACTAAAGGTATGCAAAGTATGAAATGCTTTGAACTCATTTCAAATTTCAGCAACATACCAAAGTCGTTTTAAAAGAGTTTTTGTCTGGAAAAAAGGTAGACGGACGACGGACGGTGAGCGGTCATGATAGCTGGCACCTTGTGCAAGGCAAGCAAGGTAATGGTTCGTGTATTAGAAAGGGTTGCTTACACGAAATATCCGAAGGAAACTGTTGATTTTTTTTCATAAATTGTATAATTAAGTTTGCAGCACCAGTACATCCAGACACGAGTCGCTGATGCCGCAAAAACAAAACTGCGACATACAAATAATGACTATTCATATAAATTGATTTACTGTCCTAGTCCTGCAACAATAGTTTGGTGTAAAGACTAATTTACGTAAACCAATTGCAGCACACTGATGTACATTCCTTTTATCTATTGGTGACCTTGTATAAACATTGATTGTCAAAACATTGCAATAAAACTATCATAAGATAAACAAGTTAAAATGTAACGGATATTAGTAACAGAAAATAACTTATTCCGGTTAAACAAATATGACAACAGCTCACTGTTAAAGTCTATAGCTAGACCATCCGGTTGATCTACATCGTCTCCGGTTATAATTTCCATGTTGTTATCCCCATTCATGTCTACACGGCCAATATAATTCGAGTAATAACCATTGGCAGTAAAGAAAAGCCAGCTGAAAACAGTATATTATCATATCATATTATAACCCCATGTATCACCTCTATGTTCACCTCTAAATGTGACCTAACATCAATTGAACTCCCTTGGTTTGTGCATGCCAAATTCTTATGTTATGGCAACAGCTGTTTGTGGTAATTTGAACATCGATCCGTGCATATAAAAGTTACAGCCCGGATCTAAAACGCGGACGAACGAACAAAGAAACTGACAGACAGACAGAACCGAGCAGGCCTTTAGTCCTAAAAACAAACTTGACCAGTTGGTAACTTATACACATCAGTAATCATAACACTAATTTTATGTATATTTTATTGTATTTATTGATAAGGGCTTGTTATATAGTTGTTAGAATATCAGTTTATTCTGACAAGGGGTTTGTCCAGTGTATTTAAGCAAACGAGCTGCATATTTGCTAATTAATTGAAAAACTGGGTACTGAGAGCAATACGCCGATAGTAGTATACAATGTACTTTGTACTTTTACCGTCATCTGAACAATTTTGTAAATATGCACCAAATATTACAATATATGTTTAAATCATTGATAATAATAAGTTAACAAAACAATTATAATTTCAAAAGACACTACATTTGAACAGTTATAGAAAGGATATTACCCCTTTCCAGGGTGAACCACAATATCTCCAAGGGAATACCATGAATACAGACTGAGCAGTGTAATAAAATCACCAGATTGTGTTATCACATCAATAGAGGTCCCATAGTACGACGTAAAATACAGATTCCCGGTGGACATGTCCTTGTCAAAACGATTGGCATAACCACGACGAGCTGCAACGGTGATAGAAATAGTACAAGTCAGACACTACTGTGACTGTTTTAAAAGCACAAAACTGTTATTTTTAAGGCAGCAAAAGACATTATTTGAAATAGGTTATCCAAGGCGACGCAACACCTGAGACCTGACAATATATGACCAAACTTCAACCCTAAACTATATATCATTAACACAAGCATTATGTTTGACCTTAACAAGACTTCTGGCCAGTTTACATAATGATTGGGTTGTAAATGTTTCCTGTATGGCAAACACTAGGTTTTTCTATGTTTTGACCCCGTGACCTAGGTTTTGACTTCAGACAATCAATATTCAAACTTGATATATATTGCATCAAGATAATCACTCTGAGTTTCATGAAGATCAAATAAAAAATGCAACCTCTACTGCATACACAAAGTTTATCTATTTGACCCCTAGTTTCTTACCCCAGAACCCATATTTGAACACGTCCTAGATTTTATCAAGACAATCATACTGACTAAGTAGTTATGAAAAATACAACCTCTATTGCATACACCTTGTCTTTTATTTGATTTTTATCCAAAATAATCCATATTCGAACTTGACTAAAGCTCATGAAGATCCAATGTAAACGCAACCTCTATCGTATACACAAGGTTCATCTATAATTTTACCTTGTGACCTAGTTTTAACCCCAGATGACCAAAATTCAAATTTGACCTTGATATTACCAGCGTTAAGTGTGGACAGACAGACGACAGACACCAGGCGTTCACAATAAGTCACCTTGAGCACTTCGTGTTCAGATGAGCTAAATTCAAAGGGACAATTTGAAAATTTCCCGCAATGAATTGTCCCGTCATACTCTGGTTAAAATGAACCACTGGCCAAAAAAATCGTTATATATTCGATAATCAAAATAAATAATCGGTATTCCCTACTGAACAAGTTATGAGAAATTAAGTCAACTTTCTTTCGCAAAATATGGTTTTTGCCTTTGCTAACTTGAATAAAATACATAGGGAGATGTCATGTAAGTTTCAAATAGCATATGATATATACATGACAAACATAAATATACCGCCGGATACCCTTTTTCAATGGTGCATGCTCATTGCAAAATATAAAGGTAGCAAATCATTAAGCGATCGTCTGATTACAAATGGCACCTTCAGTATTTACTATGCCTAAAAAATCAATACTGCAGTAGACTTATAGACTTATATTTGATAAGCAAAAACTAACGTTTTGTTAGAGGACAAAACCTTCTAAAGGTAATGTAATGTGTTTAGTATCAATGTATCGAAAATCTCTTCCCTGGATACTCAGAAAGGTAACAGGTACTACACTGATTGTGGTGTGCAGTTTTAACATGCGTTAGCTTTTACTATCTACTAGTATATTACTGTTACATGTACACCAAATACAAAAACAAGTACAAAGATTCAAGTTTAATTTAAAGTTAAACGCTATGAAGGGGCCATAACCAGTTAGTAACAACACAACTGTATGGGACAACCAAACGGTAACTCATGGAAACAAATCAGGCCGAACAAGGGCTCGTAGTAATATGCCATTCGCCAATTAAGTCGAGCAG
>JAFMSR010002066.1:0-24969 GCA_022818135.1 Saxidomus purpurata | reverse complement strand
AAAATTAATTCTTCCAACGTTCTTTAAACACATGAAACATTCTTCACTGCCGAATATCAAATTTTGAGAGTAAGCTATTTAATTTTTATATGACAACTTTATACTTGCAACCATTTTGCGAAGTAAGTCGACGACAGTTAAATGAATGGTTTATGTACCTAAAGTCCCGATACAGGCAAAAGAAAGCTTAATTCAAGTTACTGTTTTCAAGTGTTGTTTCTACGTTACCATTAGTCATGTATGATAAGTCGACATTGTGTCCATAAAAGCAATGGTCAGTCTCCCTGAATAACCTACATAGTGCACATGGTTCTAACAAAACATGTCAGCTTGACCACACCGTGTACATACATGTGGATGATTGAAATAACGTGAAAATGAAATTAAGTTTTGTCTTTGTTTTTGAATGTTTACGATTTTCGTCATTTGAATTAATTGCACTGTTTCCATGATGTGTAAATGTATTGTGTTTTTTGAGTGATTTCAAATATTTATTTTTAGTTTTAAAACAACCGAAAATGTAAGGCACCTACTAGTTTTGAAAGCCCTGGTTGTGACTAATTCAATGTATTATTTCATAAATATGATGAATATACTTTTTTAAAAGCGTCCTTTTGTCAACTATTTGATGATTTCGTTGGAACAGTTTTGAATTATGCCTGCGAAATATTGGGTTATACAAAGCAGAGGAAATACATTTTTAGTTTTGTAAGACGTTGTGGATCTGAACTCTCATACCTGTTTTGTTGCTTTTTTGTCAACTGGACAGATAGTTAATACAATTAGACCTTTAAACAGATAAATACGAAGTATTTAGTACTTGTTTAAAGTAGTTAAATCTCATATTTATATATACCTGTAAGCATCACAATAGATATAGTAATGGATACAATTTGTGATGTAAGATAAGTACGGTATTGCATATGTATTTCATATTGCAGACACGCCTAATGTTGAACTGTTGTTGTTTGATTGTGGTTAGTGATTGCTTGGTGTATTTTATCTTCTTACGTGAATTTAAATGCAGGCTTTTGAATACTTTTTCGGCAAAACTGTTGTAAATCGCTCGCAAATTGTTCTGTTCTAGACACATACCTATACAAAGTTTAGCTTATAGTCGGACAATGTATAGTTCATCTTCTGTATGTGTACGTAGTTGATTTTGTTCTTGAACATCGTCAATACTGTGTTGTATGATATACTCTACTTCGTAACAGTTCAGATATTTTCGCGTGACAATATTACATGTGCTCTTGTGAATTTTGTTTAGTTAAAACGATTTACTTTGTACAAATATACATGTAAATAAAATGTTGTTCTGATCTTTAGTATACAGACCATTGAGAAAGTAAATTAATTAAATAGCCCTTATCTGTTTTATTAGTACCCTTTTTGTAGCAGAACACAATTTATTTAACAGTACTCCAATCAATCAATTTAAGGTTTTTATGATTTGTCACAAGATACAGGGGTTATTACCATCTAGCAAATAGGCTTTTAAAAATCCTGTATGTCCCATTCCAGTCGTAAACTCAATTTTGGACTGGAAAAGGTACCTATGGACGACACTAAAATAAATACCTGTTTGGTAATGTATTAAAAAGTCACCCTCCCTTTTCGATCGCTTTCCCATCCTCAACTAAAGTTTATGTATGGAGGCTTAACGTTGTGTATTTTCGACGCAAACTTCGTCTTCGTTTTTGGTTGATCTACACGAATGATTTAAAAATCTTTGGGAACGTCGTCATGTTGTAAATGCTATAGCAAATTGAAAATTAATTCGTCGACTTGCGACTAGATAATATTTCAGTGTTTCAAAAGCATTCAACGAAAAAAAGATGCATCTCTTACCGACTGATTTTAAAATGGCAAGATTAACCTTCCCTGTGTCGGGGGAGGTTACTCTTATCGACTGATTTTAATATGGCAAGATTTATCTCCCCTGTTTCACGAGATATCACTCCTATGGACATATATTAAGATGGCAAGATTTACTTCCCCTGTTTCAGGCGATATCACTCTTACAGACTTCTTTCAAGATTAACATCCTATTTCTTAAGGGACAATACTTTTATCGACTTTTTTTAAGGATTTATCTAGCGTGTTTCAGGGCACATCTCTCTGTTCTGCTTCTAGTCATTTTGCAAAATTTAACGCCCCTGTGTCAAGGGAAGGTCAGTCTTACAGACTGATTTTAAGAATACTTACCTAACAAGTTTCAAGGGACATTAATTTTATTGACTTATTTAAAGATGGCAAGATTTACTTCCCCTGTTTCAGGGAAATCACTCTTGCAGACAAATTTAAGATGACAAGATTTCCATCCTCTGTGCCAGGGGAAGTCACCCTTTCTAACTAGTTTTAAGATGTCAAGATTGACTTCCCCTGTAACAAGGGCACATCACTCTTACCGACTCATTTTAACATGACAGGACTTATCTACCCTGTGTCAGGGGACATCACTCTTACCGGCTAATTTTAAGATGGCAAGATTTACCTCCCCTGTTTCGGGGAACATCATTTATGGAGACTTCTTTGAAGATGGCAAGATTTTCCTCCCTTTTTCAATGGACATTACTTTAAGCTGGTAAGATTCATCTCCCTTTTTTCAGGGCACATCACTATTTTGGACTTGTTTCAAGATGGTAAGACTTTCCTTCTCTGTGTCTTATAGACGTAAAATAAGAGGGCAAGATTTACTCCCCTGTTTCAAGGGACATCTTTCTTACCGTCTAATTTAAAGATATATTTAATATCAAATTAAATATTGGTGTTTTCACAATACGCATTTCTCTAATTGTATGCCCGTAATGGATTGATATACCGAGTCTCGTGTTGTTTTTCTAGCTCGAAATTCCTAAGTTTATATATCTCACCAATTGGCCAAACATTTATGAGAGAATATAAAACATTCAAATTCATGCAGAATCAGTGGCTTGAGCAAAAATAACTTATACTGCTTATACGGCTACCTTAACTGTTCAATTATTGTGAGACTATCACTACGTGCAAAACCAACAATAAACGTACTTCTTACTTCCGGTGATTTTTTAGCAGACGAAAAAGTGCTTAGTTGTACTTACTTCTTGTTGTATCAGATGATCCATTGACATGCAGCAAAATACAAAAACTGTTTGCAGTTAATAGTACAGATGCCAGATATGTTAAAATGTATCCCATTTTGGTTTCTGTGTTTAATTCGAGTCTAAATTTCGTCGTTCTGCTTTAATTTCCTTTTCTTTTTTGAAAATAAAGAAGTTCAAAACTAAACAAAAACTGAATAAAGTTGTAAATAATCTCGCATGTAAAACTAATTTTGCTTAAAAGTAACATTATTTTTTCGAAACGGGGATGATAACTTAAATGGTCACTGATACCCAATCTGACTAAAGTACACGATTTGATAACGGCCCTTTCAATATCTTCTTCTTCAATAACCGGATTTCCAATATAGCTTATTATATTTCAGCCAATCAGAGAAATTGTGACTAATTTTCCAGTTACAACGCGCTGTTTTCTTGGCGTGGGTCTACCTAGTTCACAGTACCAGTATCGTCCTTGAGATGATTTCAGTGATGTTTATAGTTCATCACGTGTAAAAACTACAGCAGCGTAGCGTTTTTGAGGAGATAATTTTAATCAGATTGCACTGATACCCTGATATACATTTTGATAATTTTTTAATTGGGCCAAGGTGTGCTAAAACCAATTTTCTTATGTTTACAACCATTGTTGAAAAAATGGAGAGAACTTTTATCATTGTGGAACGTGCTATACTTTGAAATGTCCAATTTTGTTACTTTGTTTGTCTGTGATGTTTAAGCGAGTATATATTAGTTATCGTTCATATATCATGTAAAAGTTTTGCGGCTTCTTAAAGCTTAATATTAAATGCAAAATGCCAGCAAATAATTTGATTTTGACAGTTCTACTTTCACTTTCAATTTGAGTTTTTCAACATATCTTTAACCATTCAGTGGTTGTTTCAATGTCACTACTCAGACTACCCTACCTAGATAAACATATTGCACATATAAACATGATAACTTTTGAGAACAAATATTTTTAATAAAGGTGTGTGCTGCTTTATGCCATATATGAGGCCATAAGTATAAAGTAAGTGATGTACTTGAAGCAAAGAAAACATTTGTAAACCAAATATTCACTTTAGAAAACTTAAGAGACTATTTTTTTTCATAAACTATAAAATATAAGAAGGAGAAAAGTCATGTTTGGTACATATTTCAAGCACTTTACATGAACTTTGAAATTTATATGCATAATTGATTTTGTATCATATATAGTAAATTTTGTATTATAGTTGAAATGCATGAAAATGTAATATAGTTTCATTCTTTGCTTAAATATATGTCAAATAAAGCTTTATCTTACTGAGAAGAGATGGGTGGGCCAGAAAATTGACGGCTTTATCTTTCCCTGCATCTTGAATAGTATCGGATTCAAGGAATTGTACAGTATATATATTTGAAATACGATATTTTAAAATTAGATGAAACGCTACTGAGGGTCTCAGTTACAGGTCAGTTCAAATGAAAAAAAATGTGTAGCATGGCTCTTTTCTGTAAATTTAATACTCAAACTAAAATAGCTATATTCTTCTATGTGTTTATTCATGAGTTTGCAACTGGTAGCGATTTTTAATTTAGGCAATCTCAGAGCGGCAAAGGTAGAAATATGCAAATTTGCAGACGTTACAAAGCCGTAAGCTGACATTTCATATAATTTAGCCGCTTTATTTCGTGCATTTTATGCATAACAAATTACAGTTCATTTGTCAGAACGATATGTATCGGTCTATCTATAACATATATCCAAATAAAACAACCTAAACGAAGAAGTGACAACACAAGTTTTTTTGTTTTTTTGCTATTTATGTATGCATAAAAAAATAGTTGGTTTCGGTAGCTGAATTCATGTTTTTTTATTTTATCTGATAAACTCTGCCAGTCTTTTGATTGTTTTGGTACACCTCAGTTCAATGGAAAGGGTTTCGCCGAAAGGAGGCAGCATATAGTGATCGCATCGTCCGTCCGTCTGTCCCGCTGTTGTTCGGGGCATAACTCAAAAAGTATTGAAGGGAATCAATTGATATATCTATAAAGGACAATAGAAAAAGTTTAAAGTTTAAATATTTTGAAGTTGTTACCCTTGGTTATTTTATTTTCCTACGGAGCATAACTCGAAATGTATTTAAGAGAAGCTGTTGATACAAATGAGGGATGTGCAGTGTACAAGGAAAGCCATAACTCCAAGTTTATTATTAAGCTTGTAACATCTCTAACTCTAGTTTCTGTTATTTTGGAAGATACACCTACAATATTTGAAATTACACAAGAGGACAAAAGGAAAGCATGGTTATCTTAATGCATTAAAAGAAGAGGTGCTATATACAATCAGATCTGTCATTCTGGGGCATGTGTCACTATTTGTAGTGTCAGCTCTTGTTTTTATTTATCTAATATTTTTTTGTTATTTTGTTTGGTTTGTAGACGCTTTTGATTTCGGAATTTGATTTTAAATTACAATAAGTCTCTTTTAATATTCGTTCACGATGTTTTTTTTTATTTGACACGACTAAATGTACCAGAAATAATTGTCTCACGTTTTCTCTGTTTTCTATAATAGAACGTGGAATTTTATTAAATGTGAATAACGGGAAAGGGCCATACGTTTTTAATCTAATTTCAATTTCGCATCATGCGATTGTCTTGATACATTTTATGAAAGGTATCAACTCGTCTTAATCTTTACAAAATATTGGTTTTTGTGCATTCTTGTAGGAATCTATGACAGCAGAATAAATAATAAAAGGACAACCTAGAAAAAGATCTGTACTTTATTGCTAGGAAATGTTTTGCAACGACATATAATACAAATAATGAAAGAAGTTCTGATAAATGGTGTTGGTGTTGGTACCTTATCATGCATGAAGGTGACGTATGATTTGAAGTACAGTTTACACCAAGTCTGTCTCCATAAAATGATAAAAATAAAGTTTTAATTGACTGTGTCGATAACGCTTTTCATTAAAAAAGAAAGGTATTTCTCTTTAATACTTATAGTTATTACAATCATAAGTTTTCTGACTAATTTAATCGGTATGCTCGTGACTGATCCTCATAAGATTACTTTCTTGTGGCGCAATCTTAACTAAGTACCAGCATCAGAAAGGATAATCTCTATTGCAGTATTTCTAAAATCGTCGACAAATTAATCACAGAAAATAAACAGAAAAACAATACCACCAATGAATACTGAAAATAGAGCCGAAGGGAACATGCGATCAGCTGAAATAAAATGTCATATAGAAAGCAATGTGCTGAATAAATTGAAAAGACGATACAAAGGTCACATGGCGGTGACAAATATAGAGAAAGAAATGTGGTGAATTTGCTGAAAGTTCAACTCAAAGGCCAGGTGAGGGTGCAGCAGCGTCATCATACCGATAGTGGTGTGGCTGAGGTTGGGCATCCTCTTCCCTCTCCTCGTGTATCTCCTCATCTACAGCATAGTATAATACATTTGTTAGAACAAGATCAAAATGTTGAACTGCTTTTAATTGAATGTAAAATAAAATTATCAAGTATATTATTGTACTTGATATTGGAATCAATCGTTTATTAGTAGGCTAATATATTGTACATTAGCTATTCTAATCATACAGACACCTTTACATTGCATAAATTTATTGATCCAGTCACAAGTCTGATTTACATCAACAAATTACGAAAAAAGGGTAATTTGCATCTAGAACTTTTCTGATACTTACTAAATAAATAAAAGAAAGAACATAATTTTTAAACCAATTTCAGTTAATATATGTTTGAAGATTTCTAAGTAAACTTACAACGAATGTCACCCTTTCTTCTCCTGTATCGTCTGATGACAGTAATGATAACAATAATCAACACGACACCACCAATAGCTCCAATCACATACCCAACAATCTCTGCAGCTGGTGTTTTACTTTTCCCTGGACCAACTGAGATGCATTACAATAAAAAAAGATTGACTTTTTCTTAACTGTCCTTTTTCTGTGGTAACTACGTATTTTGCAATTAGTCTAAAAATCGATATGTTATCGATAAATCATACTCTCTAATATTTCCGTCAACTGCCGTTATATGCCCTTGGGATAGAAAAACTTGAAAGGGAACTGTGATATAAAAAACTTGTGAAACTATTAATATCCATTAAACATACATAGTTCTATACTATTTCCCACGCGCTGAAAGTATTAAAGTATTAAAGCAAGAAATAAAAATAATTTACTCCGTGGAATTCCAATGAGGCCGTGTGACGAGGTATGCATTCTCTAAAAAGCACATTTTTTCTCATTTTTTATTGAATTTCTTTCTTATATGCACTTCAACGCCCACTTTTTATCTTTGAGTTCTACAAAACAAAGGACTTTCATACTGTATGCAATATACCTGAAAGACCTTGTTATTCCTCTTTCATGGAAACGTGATTGATCGAAAATTGAGAAAAAGAATATCTTTAGTAAAGTGCGTGGGCACTGATAAGAAGCGTAATGTTTATTCAGGTGATGACAAAAATGCCAGAATCCCTAATATTTCATCCTAATTTACGACATATTACATTAGAAAAGATGGAAAATTGATACCTCTTCTGAAAAAAAAACATACTAAAGACATAAAAGTTCACGAAACCCGAATTACTTTTAATTCTGGATTAAAAATAAAGTCAAATGATCAACAAAATTATTGTTTATTCCAGAAATGTTAGTCTCTATAAAAATGACAATTGTTATACTGATTTTCACCAGTGGGCACCTAAAGTATAATCTCGCTGAAACGATCGTAATATATTTCTTGGAAGTTTCTTGCAACGCTGCACTAAAATGAATGGCGTTGAAATGCATTACCTTATTGACCATTTTCGAATTGGTTACTCGGGTAACTCCAGTAACCAGGATTCTTATTTAAACCAATGCACATGCGCTCAATCTCTAATCTTCTCGACCCGTGTAACCCCCAGTTGCCCATGTGTTGACCAGTGTTCAAGATGGTGGACTAGATTAGAGATTATCTGCAGCTTATACTATGTATGTCCCCTCGACATAATTATATTGATTTGTCATGGAAAATAATGAAGAAATTTAGAAAATCGTCAAGTTTCAATATCTTAGTCAAAGTTTCATTTGTTTTGGGTAGAGAGGTCGGGTTGTTCCACCGCATATGCGCCAACTCTTTACCCGAGTAACGGGAGTAGCAAATTCAAAAATGCTCATTGTTTGCTTGATACCGGTAACATCTTTTTTAAAAAGTAAACTAAATCAATTTTCTAGACAGTTTATGCAAATTAAATGTAAATAGTAAATGAGTCAAAAAGATGCTTCAATACACTATGACTTCTTAACGTCTGTAAGATGTGCACTATAACCCGACTAATTTCATATTTTATAACTTATATTTTACTTATAACACGGTACATGACACACTTGTAACACGTGAGTATAACATACGAACCTTTCGTTGAGAACGATATCTCATTAGACTTTGTAGCAAGCCCTCTTTGGTTTTTCGCAATCAGAGATATGCTGTAAGATGCTGAACTCTGGAGATTTTTTAGCATAAAAGATTCCACTCCTCTTTTTCCACCGGTTGAATCAGGAATAGGGTTTGGATCTAAGACAAATATAAATACAAGAAATACGTTTTATTTTGTTTTCAAGAGAAAAATAGGTATCTTCAAAGCACTATTGTCATTTACAACAAGTTAACAAAAAAGATTGTTAGATAACAGAATAAACTGAGTGTAGTGGGTATAATAGAAAAACAAACTTTCAGTCCGTCCGGAGATCTAAATATGTATAAAGAATACTTTTTTTTTTCAAAAATAATGACAGTACATGAGTATGGTCTTCCCAAATGAGTTGTTTTACTAAATTGTCCAAATAATTCAAATTGTCAGTAGGAATAGGATGAAATCACTTACTGCTGTATTCCTTATTATTGACAGTTCCTTTTACTTCAAAGGACTGTTTACTGCCATAGTCAAACCCTGCATCCCAGCTTAAAACAACTGAATCCGAAGTTATGTCGGTATATATCAAGTTTGTGACAGCATCCGGTGGTCCTGTACCATACATGTAAATATTAAGTTACACTTACGAGCAATGTGCAAGTTTAAAAGTTAAGTAGAACATATAAATAAAGCCTATGCAATTTGTTATGTAGTTCGAAATGTAATTAAGGACAATTTTGTAAATCTTAATTTCTAAGTCTGATTATTACAATGCAAAAAATATAACAAATAATTTACATAAAAGCATAAATTTTTCTTAACTGTACCGAAAATGAGAGATAAACATGACAATTTATTTATTATTTCAACAGTATTTACTTAGGGAAATAATGAAGAAATGGGCATCTTCAAACTAGTCTATTTTTAACCTCTGCCAAGGGCACTATTTGCACCTGGTTTTTACAATATAATCATGTTTCTGGGGAGAAAATACGTAATAAGTTGATACAGAGTAAAGATTTTTATGTTTCCTGAAGCTACTGAAATTGAAAATAATGACAGTCAGCAGAGAAATAAAAATAAAGCAAATTATATAAGCACGCAAGAGTTTCCAATTATTCCTATAGAAGAGTAAAATAATGATAAAACAATTTGTGAAAACGGTTATACTACGCCGCTGGGTTTAATAACTTGAAATCCAATACAATGTCAATGTTATAAGAAGGAGTAACTTAATCATTTTATTTAGCATTCAAACACGGGGGGCCGTGCTTCCTATATAAACATATATTGAAGAGGCTGTATATTATTTTACGATAAAATGCAGCACTTTTCTCTTAGGAAGTCGTACGTAAAATGACGAAGCGACTGTCGTATGCATAAAAAGCGCGTCCCATCGCAATCCGCGTTTTAAGCTATTACAATGATGAACGGCAACGCTTTCTAATACAGTTCACGGTAAGTTTCAAAGAAAATGACGTGTAAGAATCGAAATAATAAATTATTATCAATTTAAAAACTATATTAGATACACAACTTAAAAATAAATTCTGAAATAATAACAGTATTTTTCTTACAATTGACCAACTTCAACAAGTTATATATAATATATATACATTTTAGGTACATTGTCTAACTACTGAATTCATAAAAATGAACATGAAAAAGTCGATAATGATATATTTACCATCTTCCTTCAGCAGATAACTATTATTCCAACTTCCAAATTTGTTTTTCATATTAAGCACGTATTCTCCAAAGTCATCTACTTTAACATTCTGTATTTTTATCATTGTAGTCAAGCCGTGGTCAGTATGGCTGATTGGTAAGTTATTGTGAAACCAAGAAAACACTGGTTGGGGGTTACCAACTGCGTATACGGTGAAACTGACGTCTGTTCCAAGCCGAGGTGAAAGAGTCTTATTTATGGTATGATCTGGATCGGGACCGGGACCTCCTGTCGGAAGGTAGAAAATGGTGAATGGAGTATGATGGCATTCGCTGTTCCGCAATCGAATTACAAAGTTACTTGACAAATCAATAAAATACAAATGATACGAAGTTATTAATATTCAAAACCTTTGACTATAAGTGAATATGAAATACCCACTTAACCTCTGTTTTCAAATATTTGGGTTTAAAAAAAATTCACTGAATTTACCATATTGCTTAATAAATATCAGAGCTTTTCTACAAAAGAGTATGCCCATTAAAGTACAGGAAACGGTAGTGAATCTTCCTCCAAATAAAATTTCAACCAAAACACGGACTATACTAAATCAAACAAGCAAATTTAGTGCATTTATATCCCCCGCCAAATGTCAAGAAATAACTGAAAAAGAACAACTGAAAAATGTATTGGTCTGTCTATTTAAAAAAAAAAATTTTTTTAATTTTCTCCACCCCATTAGGGCCTCATATCCGAGGGGATAATTTTTTTCTTCAAGTTAAAATTGCAAAGAACTTAGTTGTTGTAAGTTAAATTAAATCAATACTACTAGTTTAAGACAACAAGAATTCTTAAGTTACTATATAGAAGAAGTATGTAAGAAAAGCACTACATCCCTTTAAGGGCCTCATTTCTGTAAAAATCCAGTTTCTTATGTTTCTTTGTTAGACAATACTAAATTGATTAATTGTGCCAAACAAATTCAAATTCTGACTGCTTTTTCAGAAAAAGAAGCATTTTTAAAATTTCACCACCCTATTTGAGCCTCATTGCTGAGGGGTAATTCTTTTTTCTGCATCTAACAGTCATACAGAACACGCTTGTTGTAAGTTATATTAAATCAGGACTAAACTTTCAGAAAACATAAATTCTAAAATTTCTAATATAGAATATTTAAGAACAAGAGCTGTCTCATGATAGCACGCTCGACTATTCGAAAGCTTGTCAGTAAAATTGTTGTTTTTTTGTTTAAGAACAGGACTGGTGTATTGTGTAATTGTCTATAAGAATTAAGGTCAAAGATATGAAACTTGTTGAAAGACCTCTGTAAATGTACATTACGTGCAATGCCTTACCCTATATTTTGTAAGCCAACTGGAGGGAGGAAGGCGGGACGGGGGGGGATAATTTCAAAGAAATACATGACCTTGTATATTTGATCATGAATAACTTTGTTACATTTTAAAATTGATATGCATAAAATTAAAAAGCATAACTGCTGCATGCTGCATATTTATTTTATGACATTTCAAAAACAAGCCATTTCGAGTATTTCAGTCTGGTAAAAACTGTGAAAAACATCTAAGTTAAAAAGGGGCATAAATATGTCAAAAATCAAAAACAGTGGTGAAGATGTTGATAGTAAACATACATTTTAAGTTTCAAGTCAATATGTTCGATAGTATTCAAGATATTAGACTTTATAAAAATCTTTAACTAAAATTCTAAGTTGAAAAGGGACATAAATCTGTAAAAAAATCCAAACAGAGTTATGGGGAGTGTTTCCTTGGGTGTTGATGATGATGTTTAAGATATATTTGGGTTTCAATTCGATACCTTTGACAGAATTCAAGACATTTGACTTTATAAAAAAACTTTAACCAAAAATTCTAAGTAAAAAAGGGGCATAAATCTGTCAAAAATCAAAACAGAGTTATGGGGATTGTTTCCTCGGGTGTAGATGTTTATGGTAAAGATATCTTTTGAGTTTCAAGTCAATACCTTTGATAATATTCAAGATATTTGACTTTATAAAAAAAACACCGACAGCGAGTGCAATAGCCTCCTTATTCCTCGAATAGTCAAGCTAAACTGCTACTTCCACTTGAGGGCCCCATTTCTAAAAACATCTTATGACAAGGTATGGATATTAAATTAGAAAAAGTGATCATTAAATTAGTTCAGCCAATTACAATTAAATTTTGATAACCGTTTGAAGAAAAAAAGAGTTTTAATGTTTTCATATTGAATATAGAAGAAAATAACAATTAAAATGCAAAAACTCTTAAGAAACTAAGCAAATCTTGACAAAAGTTGCGCGTGCGCCATGGAATTATGCTATTGTATACTTATTGTAAGTTTCATGAAATTCTATCCATTGGTTCCTTAGTTATCCGGACAAACGGACGTACTGACGGACAGACGAACAACGCTAAAACAATATCCCTCCGCCTTTGGCGGGGGATAATATATATACTAACTATCAACTAAGATTACTACATGTATACACATGGCGAACATTGCAGTGACACCGAGGTTGTCAGTGCAGTTGATATAAAGGTACTTAATTTAATGAAATATTATACAAAATGTAGCTATAATGATATGAAATGTGCAATTATTAAAACATATTTCTAGACTATTACATCACATTCAACTACAATAACTATGCACAAGTCTAATAAAACAAATATTTTCAATCTTGCCGATATTTGCAAGTTTTATCTATACATGTACTGCCAACTTTTCTGGTCAGAATATGGACAAAATGTGTATAATTACAACTTATACTACAGACCAAGTATTTAGGGGCACAACAGTCAAACGACTATTGCATAAATTCGTTCTGATACGAAAGCTTTAAATCGCTCGTCGTTTTATTACTACACTCCCGTACTCCTGACTGTATTTCATTCAACGATAAAGTACAGGGGATAAAATACAGGGACACATTTTTCATTTCTTAATTGTATAGAGTAACTTTAGATTTACTACATACCTTCTGTTGTAAACGTTATGAATTCCGAGGATGAAGGAAGGGATATTCCATTGCTATTCCTAGACAACACTGTGACATTGTATACTGCATCCGAAGCAAGTGTCATGACACCGATGCTAAATTCTTTCTGCCCCGGGTCCGGGAAATTATCAGTGACATTTTCCAGCTCTAGTAATTTAAAATTTAAACATGCTTAATTCATGCAGTAAATCTTCGGACGACCGAAACTCTAGCCACCAGCAGGCTGTCTTCATTTCCCTGTGCATTCAAATATGTCATTTATCTTCTCTATATTATCACTGCGGATGAACGACCACCGGATATTGGGGCGAAAGTGAGCACAGATAATTAGTTTTCGCGATGAACTTTTACAATTGGGGTAAGTTAAAATCCGATATTTAATCTTATGCACATTATCTTGTGTTTCTTTTTGTGTTTTTGGATACTTCGATGACTATCTTAGTCCATTGTATACCCGAGCTGTAAATAGTGTCGGTTAATATGTTCAATTACCAAAAACAAGATCGCCTGCTCACTTGAAAAGTTCGACCGTTGGTAATGTTTACCGTTTTATTTCGCAAATGTGCTTAGATTTGAATAATCTGAATCGAGCAATTCATTTGGGCAAGTACCAGGCATAAGTGTCCAAGATCTTGTCCACCAACGTTATTTCAGAGCCAAAATATTGATACATATATAACTAAAGTTAGTGTACTGGGTATTGTTTGTTTTGATTTCTGGTGTACCGGAGTATTGATCCTACGTGTACTGAGTATTGGGCATTAAAAGTGAGTAATATAAATATTCTGCTGCTTTTTAAAGCGTTTTATTAGCTCAACACACCATGAAGTACCCAAGGTTGGTAATTGTGATCTTATGGTGTCCGTCGTCTTTATGTCTTTCTGTCGTCTGCGTGTCGCCTGTGCACATTTTACCTTGTGTATGCAAATGAGACTGCATTTTTCACTGAAGCTTTGGGAAACTTGATCATTATGACTACCTTTATGTAATCAAGGTCGATTCGAATATGGGTCATGAGGCAATAAATGTCTCATTTTTCATTCGATCTCCATAAACTTGGTTAGTATGATTGCTTTTATGAACTTTAGGTCGAGTACTAATATGAGTCAAGTTGGGTCAAAAATTAGGTCACTGGATCAAATCAATGAAAACCCTTGTATATACAATAGATGTTTCATTTTTCATTGAATCTTCATGATCATTAGGCGGAATTATGTACAGTCATGGTGAACTCTAGACTGAGTATGCATATGGGTCATCTGTGGTCCAAAACTAGATCAGTGGGTAAACTCATAGAAAAAACCTTGTTTTTGCAATATAATTATTCTGCTAGTTGATATACCTCTTTAAATTTATTTTAAAATGTTTTAGATCAAACCAATTTAAGGTACAGTATGACATCTTGCATATCCAAAATCAATTCTATTTCTACAAAATAATTTGAATTTACACATCCCGGAAAACTAAATATTCACATCACGGGCAAGCGTTTAAACTTGCTTAGTATATCCTCACGTTGATTGCCCTTGTATACATCGAACAAAGCCAAAGCGGAAGGATGGTCTTTATCATCGGAAATCTGACGTAATTGTTTAGATAATAGGACCATTTTTTCGAAGCATCATGTAATTCATTTTTATCGATAGGTATTAACATTTCGATAAAAACGAATGTTGCAGTAATGCGTTTATGATAATTCGTAAAAAAAATGTTTTTTTATTGTGTTACTATACAACACACGCACGCACACACGCACACACGCACGCACACACACACGCACACACACATACACACACTGGAATTGTGGCAGAGAGTTCCGCTATTTTGCATTAACTAGAACAAAACACTGCATTTTATCTTACAACTTATACGTATTTTAGACAAATGTTTAGTAGTTGTAGATAACATTCAAAGTCACTTCAACTCCGAGTCATTGAATGCTTAGTGCAGTACTGCACAGCATATCCATTTACACGCGATATTGTTGATTATTTGGTGAAAATTAAAAAATATAAATATAATTGTACATGTGTGTCTAATGTGTGTCTAATACTCAAAACGCCAGACAAAACACTTTATAATACACTTTGAGAGTATAAATTATCAACGTTTAATATGACTTGTGCAAAACATCACACTTCCTGAATTCATACCTTCAACTGATAACATATAAATACATTTCCAGTTTCAAATTTTTATTTTTTTACTCATTTCTTGATGTAATACTCAGTTCAGTGATTCGCTCACTCCGTCAATACCCAGTACACCTTTAACCAATACCCAGTACAGTAATTAAAATGTTTCGAGAACCGTATCTCCGCTATACTTTCGTCTTAAATGATGAAATTTTAACCATTAATATGTTGTCGTTAGGCAAATGATATGCCGTAGTCAGATTATTAATATGTAAATGATTTATCAAATGAAACGGCATACTTTGCCAACGGTCGAGATTTTTCGAGTGAGCACACTATTTGTTTTGGACATTTTCAACATTTCAACATATATATGTTGCACAACGAGCATACATTCGGCTTGGACAGTCATTAAAGTATCTGAAAACACACAAAAAGACACAATATGATATGCATTAGAGTGAAAATCGGGTTTCAACTTACCCCAGTTGTTATACGTTACTCGCGAAAACTAATTATCTGTGCTCACTTTTGCTCCAATATCCGGTGGTCGTTCATCCGCAGTGATTATCTCTTAAAAAATATTACACTAAAAGCGTTGAACGTATCTTGTAGCTGTAAGCATTGACATGACTGGGACTCATGGCCTTTTGTCGGCTCATGAAATATTTACCAGTTAACCACAGAACTCAGAGAGGGGCTATTCCGTTTGCTGAGAAGGTGCCATACAAAATCGCCTTAAGTGAAACAATGACTTTACATAGATACAAAATACAGCAGAATGAAAATAGAAATTGTCCTCGTAATGAAAGATGCATTTAACAGTAAAGCTTTGTGATATCATACCTGTCATTTTTCCATTTCGAAATCGCACCACTAAAAATGTTTGTGTCTTGTTGTAGTCATATCCAGTAATAAAACTTAGATTTGCCGATGAGGTCGTAACTGCTGATAGATTGAGATTGGTGACTGGCGCAGGTGGACCTAGAAAACAGATAAAACCTTTCTTACCCAAGAGGAAATGGTCTCTTTGAGAGAATAAACACAACACCAAGTAACTTCGCAGTCCAGTTGATCGAAATAAAACGTTTCACATTATTAACTTTTATTTTCATATTTGATGCCAAGAAAGTTATCTATTTCATTATTATTCATATGGACTTTTCATGATAAATATAAGCAGGTAGCTACAACGCCACATTTTCCTCAAAAATAGGCAAACTGACAATATAATTATCTACATTTTCTTAGTGACTTCTTATAAGCTCTCATATAATAAATATTTTCAGGCACTTCCTGAGCAGAGACTACAGCTGTAATTACATATCAGTTCTTACATTTAATGATATCTCGTCTGACCTCTTCAGATAACAGGGACGCCTTATTGAAGTTTGACGGGAAAATTATGAAGTTTCAGGAAGAAAATTTAACTAATCGGCAAGAAAGTGAACCAACACTAAAGAAGTATCATTTTCCTCATCGAAATGTCTGGCATTGTTAAAGTTACTAGACAAGGAATATGTCATTAGGAAGATACGATAGATTATCTTTGGAGATACCAACCAATAATTAACATGCAATAATACTAGAAGCAATTTTTGAAGTGATTATACATGAAAATTACTACAATTGGTCCCTCGGTCCTTTGTCAGAAATAACATTTTATTTATTTATACGAAAAGAAGCATGTATCAAGAAGTGATATTCAGCAAGTAGACACTAGCCTGAGCCACTGTCAATAAATGCATAGGCGAATCTAAAAACATAATGAATTTGACACTACAGTGTTTATGGATTTTCATGTTAACCGGAGTACTTACTGTGAAAGCTTACTCAACTTCATCTAGAATCTAAAACGATCTCGGTTAAATAGCACTGCAACCAATATCTATATCTTCGTGATGTTTATATGGCCTACAACCGATTAATCAAGTTACTATATAGACTCTGACAAATGGGTAGGTTATGTGCTGCATCTAATTATGTAATTATTTCAGTATGAGAGTCGCGCAAAACTTAAATAGTTACAAAATGTACAAAGTTTTATTCGGAATGTCTCTTTTGTGTGTTCGTGAGTCTACCAATAAAAGTAACAAGGTGTGTACTGTTGTGAATGAATATGGATACACATTACTTGAACAGCTACCATGTTTGCTGTTCTCTGGTCTCAATCATTACAGACTACTAGATATTAATGTGAACACAGCATGTTGCCCAGATAATGTACTTACCATCAGCCAGTATTTCGTAAACTGTTGTGGAATGTCCAGCCTCATTTGTCATGTTTAGTACATATTTCCCGAAATCTTTAACTGCGATATTTTCTATGGGTACTTCGCTAGTATAGTCGGTATCTGTACTGTTAACCGGGTCCCCATTATGAAACCACTGATATTGCGGTACTGGATACCCAACAGCGTGCATGCTTAGTACAACAATTTCGCCAAGGCGTGGTTTAAATGTAGTATTTGTTGTCCGAGCAGGGTCTGGTTGTGGTGCACCTGTAACATGGCATTTTAGCGCTCCATTACATGTTACTGACAAATGCCAAAAGAAATTACACCAGTTTAAATATTAATTAGCAAAGGAACACTAGCACAATTAAATATAATTGGATTTGTTATAAATCATTTAAGAGTATTGCGACAGTAAAATGTTTAAGCAAAGATGAACGTGCTGACATCTGTCTGTTTAAAACTATTTCATAATGATGTTTACCATAGGTTGAGAATGTGACAAACTCCGGCGCAGGTGGTGATGCTCCACGGCTGTTCTTAGAAATAACTGTAACATTGTATATGGTGACCCTTACCAGCCTACACACTACGCAGGTAAAGGGATCGCCGCCTCTACCACTTGTCACATCCGTACAGTTCTCAAGCACTGCCAAAACAAACTGGCAACGTTGGGTTATCAGCATTTATCAATACAATTTCAATATATCTAAGTATATTTTACCAGTAAAAATTTACAATAGAATTTACAAAATTGTAATTCGTTCTGATTAATTCAAAAACAAAGCAAAACTCATCTTTGTCCAAAAACGAATTAGATAGTAAATTTACAACCCTAGATGAGCATATTCCTGTTTGGTATAGCAAAAATAATATCGTCGTTTATACATCAATGTCAAAAAAAGGGTAAAGTAGGTTATGTTTCACCTGCAATTTTTCCCTCTTCGTATCTGTTAATAATAAAAGTTTGAGTTCTGTTGTAGTTATATCCAGTCGTAAAATGGAGATGGGCACATGTTTCATTGATACCAAACACGCTTAGATTCGAGACAGGCTCTGGTGGACCTGAAATCATCGTAAAGAATGTAGTTCTCAAATAAAGCATATGAAAATAACGAGTTTGTCGATGTACCATCCATACGTAGCCACACTTTGTCGTTGTTTTTACAATTAGTTGGGGATACAAATTCCATGTCAGAATTATGAACAAAAAGTAAGTAATCTAATTTAACATTGAAAGGTGCTAAACTGACAATAATACAAATACCACTTACACAGTAATATGAAACAAGCAACATTCTTACAAATTTTCTTAACTCTCTGTACACGACTTACGCAAACCTACCATTAGGTATAGTTTGAACTAAATATGTCTTTAGGGATTTTGTGTAAAGTTTATTACTTGCTGAAACAATTCTATTTATCCTTAACTTACATTTTAATTCTACCAGTTTTCAAAAGGTTACCTCTACGAATACAAATAATATTTACCGTCTGCAAGAACTTGGTACTCTTGTGTGTAATTGCCGGCTGCATTTGTGATATTTAGTGTATATGTCCCGTAGTTGTTGACGGCGACTTTCGGTATTACAACTGTACTATTGTACTTATCGTCTGTACTGTTAACTCGTGCCCCATTATGCGACCAGTAGTACTCAGGTACCGGGTATCCTCGTGCATGCATTGTGAGGGTTACAATGTTTCCAAGCCGGGGTGTATACGTTGTATTCAATGGAAATCTTGGATCAGGTCCAGGTTTACCTTAACAACGGTAACAAGATGAGATTTAATGTGATAAACCGACCTATCATTCTCTTTATAAAATGAAAATCACAATGCTAACTTAGTAAGCTTCTACTGAAAATAAATACAATGGCTGTGTTTCTTCTACCATACTTTAAGATAAGTACTAGCTATGACTTGTGAAAAGAATTTTCTGATGTTAACACCCATATTGAGCTACTTTTGTTAAAATTTATAAGACAAAAAATGAGATAATCTTCTTGTACGAGAATACAGCATCTTCTTGTTTTCATATTTTAATGACAACTTAGTGATATGAAGAGATTTATGGAAAACTTAGGTTTCTGATTTTAATTACAAATTCATAAAATGCATCGGTTGTACTGATGACAATGTTTCTATTTCTTGCTTTATTATCAAAGCAATTTTTGTAGGATCTTGTTTAAAACGTTTTTGTACAAGGCATAACTTTGACTTATATAAATGTCCTGTACAAAAGGAGTCTTGTATTTATGTTAACATAGCTTAAGAGGAAAGGGTTATATTTAGCGTTAGGAGTTTGCATAAAATATATGTTATTTGTATCAAATAGGTATCTTGTACTGGTTTATTATATCAAAATTGTATCTCTCTCATAATAAAGTTTAAATACATACAGTTCATAGAATATAATACTACTATCGATGTTTAATAGAGAGCTACCTTTTTCTTGTTAAACATAGTACCTATATTGCGTCCATTGAAAATTAACGAGCGCATGGTACATTTGTATATTTTGCAGTGAAAAGTAACAATTTTACGCATATTTGCGTTTGCAACTTCAGTGTTTATTAAAGTGACATTATGCGCATTTTTTTCAAGTAAATATCCAGCTGAATATGGTGTGTGTACAAAAGCGTAGAGTAAATAATAGCTTTTAACCCAATTCACCAAACTCTTCACGCTACCAGTATGAAAAAGTAACTTCTCAAATATTGATTTTCTTATTTGACTGGGAGAGTCAATTTAAGAAAAGAACAACTGCATGCAGGAGTTGCTTCCCTTCCACTGCCGAAATCTCTACCAACATCAACAACGACACAATCAACTATCATTTTATCAGTCCGATTTTTTTATAACAATTTCAAATACTAATGCGGCATAATCATTAATTTAACACATTTAAATGAACAGCAACCAAAAATTCCTTTATAAAACTGTCACCAAAAATACACTATGTGCAGTAAGATGCGCATAATGTCACTTTAAAATATCAAAATTATACATTCCTGAGAAATGTACCTTTTTTCTTTTAAAATGTGCGAAAACTATTAAGGGTGTGTGTTTTGTAATGCGTTATAATGATTTTGTGTTTCAACATATTTAGTTTACATAGTATTCAAAATTACGGTTGAATAAACACGAAAATATTATATGATATCTTATAAAAATGAGAGCGATTTGAAGAGATAAATTTAATCATGGCATAAGTATATGTCCGTCGCCACTTAACATATCAATACAATACAATACAATATCTCATATACATACATTTAGCGAGTACTATACTGCACTGTCATGAGAAAAGTATGTAAACCATGGTATAGTATAGCACGATTGTTTCATATGATATCGCCATGCTAGATACAGAATAGTAAGCGAAAGATTGTATACATAGTCAATACTTTCATCATCAAAAAGACCTATAAAACTAACTTTATCATATCCGGCAATATTACAGTACTTCCTTCTATTGCGGGAACTTTTCACGTCGCTTATTTGCCAAATATTCAAATTTCGACAACATGTTTATAACGTTATGTTGGTTACTTTTCATTATACGTTTCATTTTTTGATTATTTGTCAAAGAACGATACTATTTTGGTAAGAATAATTGCTTTAGATGAAACAAGAAGATGATGATCATCTCTTTTGAATTACATTCATCTACAATTTGCCAGGGGCCGTATATGGACCCTGATTTTTATTAGTCGGTGCGCTAAACCTCTGAAACGAGTCAAAGCTACATTGCATTCTATAATTTACATTTTTGACTCAGTTTAAATACTTTTCCGTTTCAAAACAATTCTTTAATATATGATAAGTTTCCAACCTAGATGAATTATTTATTTTCCAGAGCTGTGTTTTCGTAATATAGATATACGTTGGATTACAGTATTCAGTTGTCGAACATTTACATCTGGATTATTCCATAAAATATGCAAAGTATAACTCTTCTAAAAGACATCACAGACTCATGTTTACTATTCTTTCATCATTAACACTCTGAATAACAACGAATTTGGTTGCTTTCTACAGCGATGCAACACAAGAACATAATAATATGCATTTTACGCTACAAAAATAAACAGTAGTTGAAGTATGTTATCGAAAACATAATACTTTTTTTGAAACCCTTTTCACTTTATTTCAGATGAGTTATGACACGCCTAAATTTCATAACCGTAAGTAAGGATAGGTATTATCACCTTTTCTGATATTTCGAGAAACAATGAGTCAAATACTTCAATGCATAGTGAGTATTTAAAGCCTGATCATATACAGTTATTTGGGTTTGATGGAAACTATTGTTTGAAAAAATTGTAACACCAAAACGTGAATTTATCAACAAGTTCGAATATTGCATTATCATACCTTATATTTACAATTTCCCAAATATTTCCCTTTTTTGCACATCATAATTACTGTAGTAGGTGTTTTTTTTTTTTTTTTTTTTTTGGTGGGGTTTGTTTTTTTTTTTTTTTTTTTTTTTTTTTTTTTTTTTTTTTTTTTTTTTTTTTTTTTTTTTTTTTTTTTTTTTTTTTTTTTTTTTTTTTTTTTTTTTTTTTTTTTTTTTTTTTTTTTGGTGTGTTTTTTTTTTTGTGTTTTGGGGGTTTTTTTTGGGGGGGGTTTTTTTTTTTTTGTGTTTTTTTTTTTTTTTTTTTTTTTGTTTTTTTGACTGAAACTCCCCCTATAATTGACAATACATATAGTATTCATCAAGGAAATTAATTTTTAAACCCGTCTATTGTTTTGCGAGGAGAAAACTGTGTCATAACATTTACATGAATACTTACGATAGCATCTACAACGTCATTATATGTATCATTGATAAAAAAGATAAACACCATGGGTGATAATGGATCTCCCTGATTAACACAAGTATTACATTCGAAATAATTAAGGAACCTTTCACTCTAACACAGGTTTCAACACTTTCATAAATATAACAGATTAACAATTTTAGTAGATGCCCAATATCTTATTAATGTTAACCAGTTACCATTTATGTAATCAACGTCAAAGGCTCTGCGAAAGTCAAATAAAGCACAGGATAATTTCTTTTTCATTTTGTTGAGTATTTTGTCTATAAACGGAGTTAAAAAAAAATAGATGGTTTCCTTTACTTTTTTGAAATCCACATTGATAATCGGACAATAAATTACTTGATTCTGCCTAAGTATGAAGGCGCGCATCTTACATCGCAGATACCTTTTTTTAAATACATTTATAATAGTTGCACCTCTGTAATTCATAACATTATTAAGGTTACCCTTCCATGGTACTGGTATCATCATGCCATTTGTCAATATTTCAAGATAGTGACTATTTGTATACATAGAATTTAAAAGAACAAGATTCAAAATATATTTAATCAACATCTCCATTTTTGCTCCATTTTAAATATGCCTTTTCAACTTAATGAGTACTAATTCAACATCCAACTGAATAGCAACATTTTCTTTTTTTAAATATCATTACAAAAATAGCCTCTATCTGTTCATTACTAAGAGCAATAATTATTCTCTTTCTCTGAAAAGGGATTTTTAAAACTCTCAAAAGATGCTCTTGACATCATCCTGGTTTGACCTTTATTATTGGATATTTCGAATTTTCTTACAACTTAACAAAAAGGTTTTCTAATGAGGTAATAAAGTTAAAGACTTCCAATGTCATTCAGTGTGCCACGTTGTAAATTCGTATTGATTAAGATAAATACAGAACGAACATATTTCTTACTATTAGATTAAATGAATTCATACCTATAATAATAAATGATATTGATATTGATATTGAAATGTTATTCGGTATTCAGTTGACATTTAAAATTGTCAATACTGGCATTGTAGCAAATGGGATGGGAATCAAACTACATTTCTGTATGACGAATATTCGTCATAAACTTTAAGAACCAAACTACAAAATGTAACAACGATTGGATTATTCGTCGAATATATAATTTTTAAACTGTCTAACCGTAAGTAGAAAAAGTAAGAGCGCTGGGAATGGGTGTCGAGTTGCCATGGCTGTTCCCGGACATTACTGTCAGACTGTATCCTGTGCTCTCTGTTAGATTAACGATCACTAGTGTAATATTTCTGCCGCCACTATCACCCTGGGAATCCATTACTTTTCTCTTGAAGTCTAAAATGTGAGAAAGTTACATTTACTTCATCATACATTTACTGACTGACGGTTTAAAGTTACACAAACATTTCATCAATACTTAAGGTAATAGTTTTGTCATAACTAAGAAACATGCCAATCAAACTATAGTTTAACAACACTAAGCTTGACTTTCTCGTTCTCCCAACTATTATCGCTGTATCACAATAAGTTAAAATGGAAGTAATGCTCACTGAACATTGTTTATTGGAAAATGTCTGCTGATAAAAGCTTTAAATACTTATATGAGATCAAAAAGGAACTTAATAATTAAGAAGTACGCTAAATTAGAACAGAGAACGTAATCTACTAGGATATGTATTGTTTTATTTCAGTCAGTAACTTGACGAGTCACTAATTGGTCACACATTGCAGAAATGATGATTACAGGAGGCTTGAAAGCGGTATACCGGTAAGATTTCCATCCAATTCTCTCAAAATGTAGAAAGTTTGTCTGTCGTTGTAGTCAAACCCCGTCACGAAACTGAGGTTAACAGTGTTGGTTGTAACGCCAGACACATCGAGATCTGTGACAGGATCAGGAGGACCTGGGGTGTGAAAATGCGGATAAAAGTCCAGTTAATCACATTAAAGTATTTCTAAAACGATGTGACTTATAGATATACATAATGCAAAGCTTATAAGTTAAAACTATATATGTGTATACCAAAGGAAAGGATTGGGAAAATAATTTTATTTTATAGTGGATTACTTTTATATGATTGCGAAGATGCTTTAATGTTCATAAGCTTTGATCACTGGTCTAATCCCGGAGACAAAGAACTTGTTTTATATCAAGATGTGCGGTGTTGTCCCCAAGTTGGTTCTGTTCAGGTTCGGGATCAGACACCTCTTACAATATACACCACCGCATCTATTTCATCTATTTGAAATAATGCACTTTCACAGTTGTAAGTAAACAATGACAAACTACTTAGCATTTGATCTTAAATAATTAGGTATTTACTTTGCCGGCTAAAATACCTTTAAAAATACAGAATGCAGAAATGTGCCAGGATTCTTAAAACATTGAAAATACTATTGCCCGGAAATAATATTTTTATACGTTTGTATTATTAAATGAATATAAAATGTTCTACGATTTTAATGATATCTTGTCATAACGACGTACATTGATCTATCTTTTCGACGATTCTAAACTATACGCACCTTCAGCCTTTATGTCAACCTGAATTGAAATATTTCCTCCGTCATTTATTACCAAAAGCTTAT
>JAFMSR010002065.1:0-24986 GCA_022818135.1 Saxidomus purpurata | reverse complement strand
AATCATTTATCAATGAAGCAATAACATGATCAAGATAAACACATGCACCATCATGACATTGTGTAATTTGAAATTTAAGAAGTACGCATATTCATATAGATAATAATTTAATTATTCACCTTCCAAATCTGCATTGAGTATACTAAAGTCTGTCGGCTCATCCAAATATCAAGTAAAGATGATAATTGCTCTTCCTAAATCAAAAGAGGTCCTATATATGAAACAGTTTTGGAATAAAATCTTCAGCTGTGTCTGTATATTTTCAGAAGACGAGATAATTTCAAAAAGAACAAATCGAATATTCACCTGAGGAGAAAACCTCCAATCAAACTACAGTCAAACTTGTGCTAACGGTCACCTGTTACTAGTGGTCTTTTGCGGACAACGGCCAATTTGAATTCCTCCCGTCCAAATTTGCTCTAAAAAAGGCCGTCCCTGGTCAGCAGCCATTGAAAAAGCATCCTGTCATCGGGTCAGTGTTTCGAACAATGGCCACTGAAATTTTCGCAGCTGGCGGAATAAAAGCATTCTGTTTCATGTAAAGTCTTTTGCACCTGAAACGACGGGTGCAATAAATAAAGATGCTTTTGATAATGAAAAGAGGTGCTAACATTTTATTGTCACCTTCACATCTGAAGCACACGCGTGAAATTAATCTGTTCAAACTGTCCAGTAATTGCCAAATATCGGCTCTTTTAATTGCTTGATTGTTTATTTGATGCAGAACATCTTCGCAATTTGGAGGCAAAGTTTTCATTGTTTGTGCAACTTAAAATAATCGTTTATTTCAGCTAATTAATGCATTCACGTTTAGTGAATTGTTTTATTGTCGAGCCACTTGCGAAAGCTCAATATAGTTGTCCAAATGGCAGTTAGGTGTATGCGCGTGTGTATGTAACGATCATGAAACGGAGTGTCATGTGCAAGAACCAGGTCCCTAGGTCTAACATTAAAGGTCACACTTAGAGGTTAAAGGTCAAATTCAAGAATATCTTTATCCGTACCATTTCTTCTTCATGCATGAAGGGATTTTAATGTAACTTGGCACAAATGTTCACCACCATGAGCTACCCTTGTTTTTAGAATTACTTCCCTTTGTTGTTACTATAAATAGCTTATATTGTAACTTTTTTATTACTGGCCATAGAGAAAAATCGAGACCACTTTCTGTGGTACAACATGCATGTTACATCCAATATTTAGGTGTTTTTTTTACCTATCTCTACTTGGTAAGGAGTTACCCCTTTTGACAGCTGGCAGGCTCGACATGTTGCACGTGGGCATCTATATTTCAATATATATATTTCAATATATCTTTATTTCAATCAAACCGAAAAACACACTTAAATCTCATAAATTAGCCGCTGTTCTTTTATTCACAATCGGCCATGAAATCAAACAAATTCGAAGGGACGTAATCCACACTAATTAAATAATTGTTTCCGGTTTCGAAAAAGTGATCAGCGTCAAAGTCTCTGACATATTGAAACGTTTCAATGTAGAGTAACTAAACTTTGCCATTCAAGATCTGATACAAAGTCATTTTGTATTTGAAGTGCAACCGTTTGCAGAATTTGAAACCATATGCACGAAATTCTGATAAATCCTTGGTTAATGCTTATAGCCCATTTATCTGACAAGTCACTGCCTCAGAAACTTGATAAAGAATGTTTAGTATGATGAAACTACCTAAACTGTCACCAAATTTTTTATATTGTCATTTGTTATTAATTTCACTTCAATATCAAACAATGGATTACAATCTGTGAGCTATTAAGCTGCTTAAATAGTGTCTCTTGTAGCTTGTTTTCATTAGCTAAGAAATTTTTTTTGATTGGAGATTTTCTCCTTAGGCGAGTATTTGATTCGTTCTTTGGAAGACATATCATCTACTGAAGATACACAGAAACTGTTGAAGATTTTATTCCAAAACAGTTTCACGGGACCTCTTTCGATTTAGAAAGAGGAATTATCATCTCTACTTGATATTTGGAAGAGCCGACAGAAGTATACTCAATGCAGGTTTCAGTAGTGGAGATGATCTATTACAGTATTCTGCTATAAACACACTTCTACTATTTCAAAACACACATGATATTATATGTGTTTATCTTGATCATGTGATCACTTCATTGATAAATAATGTAACTGCCAATCTAAATACAGACCGCTTCCGTTGACAACTTTTCAAAGAATGATATTTAGATAACTATATACAGTAAAGTTCCACTATTAAGACCACCCAATATTAAGACTGCTTTCGATATCTAGACCAGACATTTCAGAACCAACCAAGTGCTCAATTACATAGTAAAAAGGTCCCGCTAATAAGAACAATTCATGGTCCGAAAAGTGATCTCAATACAGGAACTTCACATGTACTCCAAATGTCTGCCTGTAAAAATGACTGAAAAACAGTTCACAATACAAAAATGACTGAAATACAGTTGACAATACAAAAATGACTGAAATACAGTTGACAATACAAAAATTGCACACAGTGATAGATATAGGCTGATTTTTTGGCCAAACAAATTCCAGGGATTGCGATATCTGCAATTGATAGTAATTATGATGTCAGAACAAACCACTTTAATGAATGAATGAATGAATGAATGAATGAGTAAATTCATATGCTACAGCATTTTGTTTTTAGAATTTGTATGAAATGAAAAGAATCTATCACTGGCTACAGTGCGGGTCTTGAATAACTGTTTTGGTGGTACCTCAGCTCAACACTGTTTATCTTTTTAGTTCACCTGGCACAAAGTCCCAGAGTGAGCTGCTAGGATCGCTCACCTTCATCATGTAAACTGTTGTCTAACTGAGATGTATGGTTCAACAACCTACCTTTAGCTCGTCAATATGCATAACATTGAGTTCCCCTGTGCTCTAGTTACACTAACTGATTAAATAACTCAAGTTACAAAAGACTGCACACAGAAAAAAACATCAAATGTTGATTGAAATTTGAATTATTAATTTCTAATTCTGACTAAAAACTGAATTTTAAGTGGAGTTCACTTGTGTATCAGCTTGAAACAGTGAGAAAAGTTGGCACTATTTCGAGCGTAAGTGTAGTTAGTCATTTTGTGAGTACAGACTCATATTTGATCTTCCAGACCTAGTAAATGCATGGAGTCAGTTGACTATTATTGTTTCAGATAATTTCTGCTTTCACAATTATTCTCTGACTTTGTTTTCCAATACTTTACTGTCCATTTCTGCAGCTATTTGCAGCTTTCTTAATTTGCTCTTTTCAGGATGTGAGTGTCTTGCTGGAGATACATCATTTATGAAGAGAAACAAGTAAAATTCTGTGAAATTTGGATTTAAATTACATTATTTAAGGTAAGTTTTGAGTTTATTTGAACCACGTTTATAAGGAACTCCTTACACATTTTTATACAGTCTGGAAATTAATAGGCTATATCTTTTTAGCTTACTTGAGCACAAAGTGCTCAAAGGGAGCTATTGCGATCGCTTGATGTGTGTCGTCTGTCATCTGTCCACAGTTAACCTTGTGTATCCAATAGAGGCTAGATCTTCATGAAACTTGGTCAGAATGAATGTCTTGATGAAATCTAGGTATGCGTCATTAGGTTTGTTATTAGGGTTGTTTATTGCCAGACTACTGCACATACATATTTGGATACAGACGGTCGATACACAAATTAGTTTAAGAAACACCTTGCACTTTCTTAAATCATAAAACAGCTATCCATAGACATTAGTCAAATCATCAACAACATAACCCGAAAGCAACCAGACAAAACGAAACTCACACAGGAAAACCAACCATCTACTGTAGCTTTGAGAAGATACAGCAGGAGAAATAGGAAAAATATATCAAAGTGACTTGGTATTCGATCAAAGAAATAGAAATAGAACAAAGTATTTCAGAAATACATATTTTTATTGAACATCAAGTAAGACAAATTAGCAGACAGACTGCACATGCATGACGTCACATACTTTCGGTTGCACCACACGTGCTGTAAAGTGTAAACATAGTAAAGAGGCTGAGCTTCATAACAAAAGTTTCATTTCTGAAATAATAATGAACTATTACATAAATAAATTATTTTAAATGCCTCCAAGTCTATTTGTTTCGTTTATTCAATTTTTAAATATAGGTTATTCAAAATCTTCTGGTTTTGGAAATGACATGTTTCACATACTCTGGACAAAGCGTCAATGATTATTTATATATGTGAGTTACAGTAGGTAAAATTGTGTTATAAAATTAATGGTGCATTTAATCAGTAATTACTGAAAGATTAGTATTTCAGTGGTTCGTGAATCCAGTGATACAAGGATATGCAAATACTTGTGTCCAATTTTCATCATGGGTTCACAATCTCTCTCGAGAGTTCAGATGTTCATTACAGCCCTAAAAGTCATCTTGCATCAAAAACTAGGTCAGCAGGTCAAATCATAGAAAAACCTTGTATATGCAATAAAGTTTGCATTTTTCATTGGATCTTTGTGAGACATTGTCAGAATTAGTGTCGTGATCAAATCTAGTATGGGTTCAAAAATGGGTATACCAGCTTGTCTGTCCGTCCATTTCACACAGATAATAACCTACTTGTGGTACTGGGTTAGGGTTACAGAACAATGGATTCCATTCATTTGTTAAATTTTGTGTGATTATTTCTGTGTCTTGTGCTGCAATTTTGAACATAGGAATAGTCACACAAGACGTCACTTAAAAAATGTTCGCACCCAAAAATTGCAGGTTAACTGGTTATCATGCTACAATAGGTAACAGTAAATTCACTTTGATGTCATTCATTCTGTTTGTGGTCATTTTTGGGCTTAGGTTTCTGCCAGAAGATCATAGAAATATTGTGGTAAAGTAGGAGTTAGTGGCTACGACAAATGGATATCACTTCTCAAGGTCATGGTGACCTTGCCCTCATGGTGACCTTGACCTTTGACCTACTGTCTTCAATATAGGTTTGGGTGTATAACTAGTCATGACCAACATGCACACCAAGATTGAGTGTCATATGCTCAAGTGTTCTCTATTTATAGGCAGTATTGTATATATTGGGCCATCCTTAAAAATTGTTTGTTTGCCCTAACGTGACCAACTGATGAAAATCCTCCCGACTGACTTTTTTTTTTGGATTTGAAAGCCAAAAAAAAAATTTCTGCCGTTGAGAAAAACCGATCCGTTTTTTTGGCATTTTCCATCTTTCCGGTATTACTTTTCTGTAGTTCTTTCGTAAGTAATACCAATCAGTTATCTTCGACTATGCTTGACAGAACGGGTACGCTGAAGCTCACTCTGTAGGGAAATCGTACCAATAATCGTGTCAGAAATCTGACACGCTCGCATTTCAGAAGAAATTAATGAAAAGAATAAATAATTTTATTAATAAGACTATAATCTTTTAATTTGCCAAACTTGAAAATCAAATTGTATATTTTTAACGTAAAGCACAACAAAAGTTTCGAGCAGGTCAGAATTTTCACATATTGGTAGCCATCTTGCCGATTTGACAATTATCACGTGGCCATTCCCACGAACCTTTGGAAAAGGAGATCTGCGGGAAATCGCCGAAGATTCTGATTGCGGTCACGGTCGGGGACAGTTTATTTATTTACATGACCACGTGCGTTTTGGCGCGAACACTTCCAGGTTATGTACCGCGTCGAAAATAAAGTAATTTGTTTTCAAATTAAAAAACATAATGGTAAATGCTATTTTATATTTACACTCGTCCTTTATATCATCTAAACACTATCAAGCGTTCTGAACTACACACAATATAATAGTCTGGAATTCCATGAAAAATAAGTGCGATTGCGTCATACGAGATCTCGCGAGAGCAGGCATTTGGAAAGTCCATTGTAAATGTAAACAAAATGATTCATGTTTGAAAAATCGATGTTTTTGTAGTCAACATTGGTTGTAGAACATCATAATTGGTTTGAAAATATGAATTGATAAATATATGACCTAAACATGACCATATTTCCCTACTCAACGTACATTAGATGAAAATTTGCATGCTCTGTTATTCTGGTAAGGATTTGTAGTAGTGCTGATCCAAAACTCTAAAGCTGCACCTGACGAAAAAGAAAATATAGAAATAGCAGCATTTAGAGTTTTGGAAGCCAGAACTAAATGTTAAACCTGGTAATGTCAGATGAAAAAAATCCACTCAGTTTGATATTATCTGACACTGAACATTTTGTAAGTTCTCGCATTAATTAAATTAAATTTTTACAGTGGTCCAAATTAATTTTCCTATGTTGAAGTTAATTTTGCAGATTTTTTATGTGATCCTGCACCTAACCTGGCCACAGGTCTAAATACAAGGCTCACTCGGACACTGAGTTGTTTGACATTCCATAGCTTAATAACTTCTTCAAATTTACGATTTGAATGATTTTACAACACTATTAAGCACTTCAGGAATGAGCCTTGTTAAGCACTTTGGGAGCCTGGCTAATGGCTAAAATGATAATGTGCAAACCACCACCCATGCAGATATGTTACAAAGCAGGTTAATAGCATTCTACAGTGGGGTGCTAATAGCCAATAGGTACATACAACAGAAGAAATAGAGAAATATTAAGACAAGAAAGGTGCAAATATTAAGTGTACAATATGTGCTATTAATCTAAGATACAACATACATGTCAATGTATGTACCGAGTTAATACAACATCTATAAAACATCTGAAAATCAAAAAAAAAAAAAAATAAAAAAAAAAAAAAGACCTACCTACGTACCCACTGAAAAAATTCTGGGTCGCATTAGGGCAAACAAACAATTTTTTAAGGATGGCCTTGTGTAAATGATCCCTAAATCACACAGTTTAAGACCAAGAGGTCAGATGAAAAATCTGAAAGTGTCATGTAGTGCCAGGAGGTCATAGCAATATTGTTGGAAGGTTTCAAGTTCCTTGTGCAAACAGTGTAGGAGGTGTTAATGGCATTGGACAGACGGACAGATTATCACATGATCCCTGCTGCTTTGCTAGAGCTTGGGAATGAAATTGCACAATTACATCAGGTTTGATTGGCCATTACAAAATAATGCAAAGTATGTACAAACAGCATGAAAAACATGAAAATATAGGGGAAGATTTATGATTGCTATACAATACAGTTATTAAACATAGTTAATACCTGCAATTAATTGAAGCAAAATACATATTATTTTCTTCGTTTAAGGAATGAATTAGAAGAAAAATGAATTTCCCTTATTGATAATTTAGTCACCGGTAGGTGACGCATTAGAGCATGTTAGGATTAGCACGAAATATCTGGTGTGTTAATGTGAAAGTCATTTAGCTTTGGGTAACCGACGGGTTTACAGCGAAAGTTTTTTTTATATATAAGCATCTAATGATATGTTCTTTAAGATACAGTAATATGAAAGTAAAATGGTAGGCTACGGCATTTCATATTTGTCATGGTTTTGTATGTCTTATATATGACATTGTATGATTGTTAAAGAATTGAATGCCACTTCATACAGTTGCCTAAGTGCTTCAGTTACAAATTACAATACGAATTTGAAATGATGTTGAGTTCGTTATATTTGTAGTAAGGTGATGGGGTTGATGTAAGAGAACAGTTGTTATCAAGCACCTGGCCCCAATTTTACGAAAATACTTAAGTAATTGCTTAGCTGAGTAAAGTAAGTTATTTTGAAGTCTAATTGTCACTAAAAATAATAATGTTTCTTATCGTCATTTTAAACAATAGTATGTTTTTTAATGAAATTAACATGTTGAAAGAACAAAAATATTATATAATACTAAATGCAAGTCAGAGGGAGCACAAATTCAATGAGTACAAGTTAAGAATTTTAAGAATCTTAAGAATTTACTTAGTGTAAATTACTTGCTAAAAACAACATTTTCTGCACAAGTATTAACAAGTGTATATATAATTGTGATAAATTGGTAAATACGATTCTGAAAAAGTTTAATTCTTTAAGTGAATATACATGCAAGGGGCTGATATTAAAGTGTTGAAATAAGTTAATCATGTTACTAAGTATTTACTTAAGTATTTTCGTGAAATTGGGGTCTGGGCCTCAAATTCAGGTCATAGTTCGCTCATGTAACTGTATTCTAACAGCACTTCACCACACTTTTCACATGCAAATTAGCCAGAAAAGCTAGCCCGGGAAGTGGGAGAACTGATGTCTTTAAGCACTTGATTATAGCCTCTACCATACAAAGTTGTCATTTAGTAATCAGGAAATGGAGAACCATTTAGCCGATGGTGAAAACACTGCAAATGTAGTTGTTGATTGGATTAGCGGTAAATCCTGATGAAAAGTAGAAATTACTGATGGAAGGATAAGACTCCTGTTTGTGATGCTAGATTTGGATGCTGAAATACAAATTCTTGTGAAAGCTTCAGCCTCATATTAACCACTAGAAGGTGTTTGAAATTTGGGACAAATACATCAAATAACAATTAAGTGCAATTTTGAAAACTGGGAAAATGAATACAAAAAAGTAACCTCTTGATAACATATTTAAATCTGTGTTTTAATGACATTTCAAATAAGAAAGAGACTGGGATAAGGTACTAACAACATCGGAAAACTTTTTGATTGATTGATAATTGAAGATTACCTGTAAGCTGTAGATGATCTGTACAGAAATTGAGCCGTGCAAAAACTATAACATTTGCAAAATCCAACCGTGCTACAGCCAAATGTTTGTACACACTCTACAGGCCACAAGATTTTCACAAAACCTCAGATCAGTGTAGAACATGAGCAACACTGTGGGAAAACCAGTTGTGCTGCAGCCAATTATTCTTAAATGTTGATAACAGGTCACATTTTCCAAGAGCAGTAGAGCAATACTGGCCCTTCTTGGCCTCTTGTCTCCATAATCCAAATATCAATGATCTCTTCAAGCCTGCATGAACTGTGACTTTTGATACATGTAAGACCTTTTCAATATAAATCTGTCTTGCTTTTTTACTGCACAAGAAAGCAAAAGTTGTGCTTTTTGAACAATGAATCAGTCAGTGTAATGGTTGGCATTGTCGATAAACAACAGAAGTTCAGCAAGTTTAAAAACATGCCTGTGGTACTTTATTCATTTTGCAAATTATACCCTGCTGTCAGTTTCTATGCATAAAAAAATTCATATGAATAGAAAACAGAAGAATTTTGTAAATTGTGGATACAGTGGTATTTCTACAATACCTCAATCAAACCTGGCACTCCCAGGTCTCCTCGTATTGCTGTTGCATTGTTTTAAACTGCTCTGGTTTGTTTAAATGTTTGTATGACTGGATGAATATGCATACTGCTGAGACATTCTTCCCGGAGGGAATACTTTTGGCATTTTACAGAATAACTTTCATGACAGATCCTCCAAATATATCTGCTTTTCTGTGAACAGAATTATTTTGATAACAACCACCTGCTTTGACATCATAGATGACATCATGACATGATAATTTTCCCATCTGCATATAATGCCATATTAAAATGTGGATCTGTGCTTTTTATCTTGATAATTTTTCATAGTATAAACAGCACAATACATTCTTACAAATCTGTTGTGCAGTTGTTACTGTAGGTAGTTTGAAATGTCCTGTATTGGCTGTAGTTGAACCCTACTTTTATGTCTTGTAATTGAAGTTATTAATTGAAGAAATTAAAAATCTCAATATGGAGGAGAAAAACAGAAAGAAGCAGAATTTTTATACATGACAAACTTTGTTTCATCCTGGACCTGCTTCCTCTTCTAAAATCCGACTTAAAAACCCCACTCTATCTCCAAACAGGAACACCTAGAAAATCGTTTAATTTCACCCTCTGTCCACCAAATTTCACCCCAAACGAAAAAGATTCCATACATTTTGCAAGCTTTTGCATTCCGAATTAGGTTTTGTCAGTAGTCATTTGGAAACAAACACGCGGAAAACTCTGATTATAAACACTGACATCTGTTATTGGGATTAATATTTTTCAACTTTTAAAAAAAAATTAACATATGTGGTTTCCAAATAATTTCTTGTAAACCCATTTTTGTTTGATCATAATTTGTTAGAATCTTACATAATTTTGATAAATCTCGTCTTTGTTTTGGTTCATGAGATATCGAAGCCTTCCTTCTCAATTCAAATGAGGGTATTTTCAACGACGATGGTCAAAAGTTCTAATTTGGTAAAATCTTGTGTTCAATTGGACAAGCAGCGTAGTAAATAAATTAGTTTTTATAAGCCAGAAGGGACGTACAAAATTAATGTATTATGTTATAGCGCTGGTAGTGCGTCCATCCTTGTGATGGTAATTCGTCTGTAAGCAATTTCAGTCCAGAGCTATATCTACCACATGTTAACTACTATGTAGAGTTTATGCCCCTTGTGTTTCAGTTGAACTGCTGCAGAAATACAGGAGTTATGGCCCTTTGAAAATTTAATGTATAATTGACAAGTTTTGATCAAGTCTTGCTTTCCACTGAAAATCATTGATATCAGTTGGTTGAATAACACAAGAAATTTACCCCATTCTAGTAAGTCTAGTTCAGACTTTGTTGGAATTTTGGTTGCGAGTTAGAAAACTAGGTCAAGAGGAAACAGAGCTGGGAAATCTTGAAACACTTTATTAGTAAGTCAGTTTTTGCTTGTTTTGTTTAAATTTGGTTAGAAGTTCTGTATTGATTTGGCTGGTAAATAAACCAGGTCACTTAATCGAGTCTATGTATACATTGTATGTAAAGTAAATATTATATTTTTTTGTGATGATTTGTTTCCTGATTGGATAGCAGTTAAGATCAGAATTCCCTTGTTTCCTAATCGGGAAAATTTCTGATTCCAGGGAAAATAAAGCAAATTACTGCATCAGCTCGCGTAAAGTATTTTCATGTGAAATGCCAATAAACTTATTTATCATCGGTTCTGTGAGTTTCAATAAGAAAGCAATGATATATATTTTAGTACACACAATGAGATGTCTAAAGTAGATCTTTGTGTAAGGAATGGGATCTGAATCTCCTAACACTTTGACCAATCATTTCTTACACAGATCTCATTCTAGGAAATTAGTCTATTTTGCAATAAAAGAGTTACAATTGATCATTTTTGACAATATTATGTTTAGGGTAAACATCCTTTGCAAAGACAATTTCCCTCTGGAATATGTAACGCTACATTTGTCAATTTGTATATTGTCTGTTCTAGTGCCTGTTTTATTTTTCAACTAATCGAAGAATGGTTTTATGATGTGTATTGATGGACATTGTTTCTTTTATGGTGTACAAATGTTCCAAGGCAAAAATATTGATGTCGGACATAATTTGATTTGTTCAAAGCCTTAAACCCGATCATTGGGCTGTAATAGTTTTCTTGTTTGGCAGGTCAGATTATGATCAGATATTTCCTTTGATAAACACATGTTACTTGCGTGCAACAAGTAGACCATTATGTTCTTATTGAAGTGTAAAATGCGGCTTTTTAGCTCAACTTTAAACTGGACAAAGTAGCTTATGCCATGGTGATTTGTTCATCTTCCATCCATCAGTCTGTCCGTCAACTTTACCTTGATAACACTCTGCAGGCAACAATTTTCATTTGAATTTCAGAAGGTTGCCTGCAATCTGTAGGTGATCCCTATTGTTTTGGCGGGTTAGTGGGTCAAAGGTGACAGTGACATGAACTTTGATATCTCAATATCCTGAGATCTATATGACTCACAGTCTTCAAGCTTCATAGAATGGTTGGTCTTGCTAAGTACATGTGTTGGTGGTCAGTGGATCAAAGATCAAGGTCACAGTGACCTCTGTAATCTTGTCCTTGATAACACTCTGCAAGTCACAATTTTAATTTGACTTTCATTAAACTTGCTCAGAAGGTTGCCTGCAAAATGTAGATGATCCCTATCGTTTTGGGGGTCAGGTGGTCATAGGTCAAGGTCAAAGTGACATGAACTTTGAGAATCGTTTACAGATGATTGGTCTTATTCATGGATCTTACTGTTCTACTGCTTTTGGAATCAGTGGGTCAAAGGTAAAGGTCACAGTGACCTCCAATAGCTTTTCCTTGATAACACTCTTCAGGTCACAATTTTCATTTGACTTTCATGAGACTTTCTCAGAAGGTGCATGCAACCTTCAGATGATCCAACTTGTTTTTTGGGTCAGTGGTTCAAAGGTCAAGGTTGACAGTGACCTGACTTTGAAAGTCATTTGAAAACTTGCGCATGGACTTTTTATGTATTTGTTTTGTTTTCTGCTTATGAGAGGTGGATTTTAAGCCTTTTACGAGGATGTCAATATAACTGGGTTTGAACACAACATGTCTGCCTCTATGAAAAAATATTTGCACGCGGTCAAAACACAAATCCCACTAATGAGGGTAAACTGAAAATGTTCAAACCTGATAAAATTATGTCCAAGATCAGGTTATCTAAAATAGCAATCACCTTGGATATTCGATTTTAGCTCACCAGAGCACAAAGTGCTCAAAGTGACCTATTGTTATAGTTTGATGCCTGTCATCTGTCTGTTTTGTCGTCTGTTCACACTTAATGTTGTGTATGCAATAGAGCCTCAAGTACAGTTTTCATTGGATCTTCATGAAACTTTGTCAGAATGAGTGCCTTGATAAGGTCTTGGTTGAGTTTGAAAATGGGTCATCTCAAATCAAGAACTAGGTCACCTGGTCAAGTAATAGAAAAACCTTGTGTATGCAATAGATGCTGCATTTTTCTTTGCATTTTCATGAAACTTAGTCAGTATGATAATCTTGATGAAAGCTAGGTAGATTGGTCACCTGAGGTCAAAAACTAGACCACACGGTCAAATCCTAGAAAAAACTTGTGTGCGCAATAGAGGTTGCAGTTTTCATTTGATCTTCATGGAAATTGGACAGAATAATCCTCTTGATAAAATCTAGGTTGAGTTTGAATATTAGACAACTAAGGTAAAAAACTAGGTCACCCTCTCAGATCAAAGAAAAACATTGTGTATGCAATGTAGTCTGCATTTTTCATTTGAACTTCATTAAAACTTGTCAAAATCCTTGATTAATCTAGGCCGAGTTTGAATTTTATTTTGGGCATATAAATAGGTCACAAGGTCATTGAACTTTGATCACATTGGGTCATAACTAGGTCTCTGGTGAGCGATATAGGGCCATATTGGCCTTTTTGTTCCTTTATATTCTATAGATAAAACATGTTCCGTGCGATAACTGTTGATTCTATGGTAAGCGAAACATGCCTTAACCATCATATATGCATTAGTATGTAGGTCTCGAAAGGATATAAAATCTGTGACACTTAGTTAAAAAACTGAGGAGGCTGGCAAAAACTAGTTCAGAATGATGCATGTTATTAAACGAAAAGCTGCACTAAAGTAAGTTGCACATCATTTTTAATGATCAAAGTAATTTTTAATGAAGTTTCTGGAAAAGACATGTTCCATTAATATGGATAATTGTTGTCACATGCCTTAAGGATTTTTTAATTGTAAAAAATGCTAAGTCATTATGGAACATACTGATGAAAATGGGATTGTTTTGATGCTGTTTTTGCCGTCTGATTGAAATTTTAATGGACACTGATAACTGATGTTTCATTTTCTTAGCTCACCTGAGCATGAAATAAGATGAGCTATAATAATTGTGATTTCCCCATGTCTGCCATCTGTCATGTCTGTCTGTCAACATTTACCTTTTGAACACTCTAGAGGTCACATTCCAGAAGCTGTCATCATGAAAGTCAGTCATGTTTGTCTTGATGAACTGTAGACCGAGTTTGAAACAATTTTATACAGAAACAAAAGTTCAAGGTTTCTGCTACACTGTACAAAATTGCCACCAGAGTTCCAAATAAAAACAAACCTTGAAACAACTTGTCCTCCTTAACCACTGGACAAATTTCAACCAAACTCTGTAGAATAGTTCTTTGGTTAGTCCTCTACCAAACAAATTGCTCAACGGTAACCAAATTCTGCTCCACTGCAAAATTGACCTTCAGAGCTTCAAATATAATAGCCTTTAAACATCTCCTTTGACACTGAACCAATTTTAAACTGCACAGGAGTGTTGCTCAATGTGAACCTCTACCAAAACTGCTCACAATGTGCACAATTATAATCTTTATTATCAAGAATCTGATCCTGTATTGCAGTTTTCTGTTTACTCTGAGTGATATAGGGTCATGATAGCCCTCTTGTTATACCCCCAAAACGAAGTTTAGGGGGGTATATAGGAGTCACCTGGTGGTTGGTCGGTCGGTTGGTCGGTCGGTCGGTCGGTTGGTCGGTCGGTCGGTCGGGCGGTCGGGCGGTCGGTCGGTCGGTCTGTTGCATTTTCCTTGTCCGGAGCATAACTTGAAAACTACAAGTTGGAATTCAATACAACTTCATACAATGGTCAAGCACATTGAGAGGAAGTGCAGTGCACAAGAACTATAACTCCATCTTGACTAATTACAGAGTTATTGCCCTTTGTTACTTTTCCTTGTCCGGAGCATAACTTGAAAACTACTAGTTGGAATTCAATACAACTTCATACAATGGTCAAGCACATTTAGAGGAAGTGCCTTGCACAAGAACTATAACTCCATCTTGACTAATTACAGAGTTATTGCCCTTTGTTACTTTTCCTTGTCCGGAGCATAACTTGAAAACTACTGGTTGGAATTCAATACAACTTCATACAATGGTCAAGCACATTGAGAGGAAGTGCAGTGCACAAGAACCATAACTCCATCTTGACTAATTACAGAGTTATTGCCCTTTGTTACTTTTCCTTGTCCGAAGCATAACTTGAAAACTACTAGTTGGAATTCAATACAACTTCATACAGTGGTCAAGCACATTGAGAGGAAGTGCAGTGCCAAGAACTATAACTCCATCTTGACTAATTACAGAGTTATTGCCCTTTGTTACTTTTCCTTGTCCGGAGCATAACTTGAAAACTATTAGTTGGAATTCAATACAACTTCATACAATGATCAAGCACACTCAGAGAAAGTGCAGTGTACAAGAACTATAACTCTATCTTGAGTATTTACTGAGTTATTGCCCTTTGTTACTTTTCCTTGTCCGAAGCATAACTTGAAAACTAATATTTGGAATTCAGTACAACCTCATACAATGGTCAAGTACATTTAGAGGAAGTGCAGTGCACAGGAACCATAACTCCATCTTGACTCATTACAGAGTTATTACCCTTTGTTACTTTTCCTTGTCCGAAGCATAACTTGAAAACTTCTGGTTGGAATTCAATACAACTTCATACAATGGTCAAGCACAGTGAGAGGGAGTGCAGTGCACAGGAACCATATCTCCATCTTGACTAATTACAGAGTTATTGCCCTTTGTTACTTTTCCCTGTCTGGAGCATTTTTCGAAAAACTACAAGTTGGAATTCAATACAACTTCATACAATGGTCAAGCACAATGAGAGGAACTGCTAAGAACAATATCTCTTTTTAGTTTGTTTGCAAGGTATTATGTTACTACGAACTTCTTCAGTTTATAAAGCAATCCTTTTGGGGGTATTAATCACATTTAGTGATAGCTCTAGTTATTTTTGTGTTTTACAATGAGAACAGTTTAAAAACTTGACATAACTACTATCTGCATAGAAAATGTCAGCAGTCTGAAATGGTGAAAAAGAACTAATAAAGGAAAACAATTTGAGCAAATTTTGTGCTGTCTTTACTATTTAAGTGGACATGACTTTTCCAAGGTGGTGCAGACGTCAATAGTTCCAAGATAGGAGGAGTGGTGCACTTTTATTCATGTTTTCTACAATAATGGTTACTATTTAAACATTATTGGAATGCAGTTCTCTGCAAGAATGATAGATAGTGCTAAATGAATGAATAGTTAGTGAGCTTTATATAGATATTGCGAAGTAAATGAATATTTAGTGAGCTTTATAATAATTTACAAAACCTGCTGGGGGTCCTTCCTTGTCTGTACAGTAAAACTTTGATAACTCGAGGTCGCAAGGGGACAAGTAAAACGCTCGAGTTATCCGAGGTGTCGAGTAATCCGAATTATGGAAAGTTTACAAGTTTTTCTACTGTGACGTATCTTATAAACAAAGTGTATTAACTCACAAATCCTGAATTTCCATTTTTGTATCTATTCAATTAAATCCCGTCTGTTTGTTTACATACATGTATATCAGTGCAAGTACTAAAAGACAACTGATTAATGGTGAAGGCGGAGTAACGTAATGTTACCTCGCCCATTGTATTTACCTGTCACTCTGGGTTTTTTAAATCCAGACGACTTGTATGCTAGACAATACCGGCCTAAGCTTATTTTTATTTTCCAAATGACTCATAAGCGAATAGTGTTTAGTCACTCACACTATTTGTCGTTTAGGTACAGTACCTGTATTAGTTATAACACATCACTTGTGACATTTCCAAAAATATTCTGACATGACAATTCGAAATAGAATATGAAGTTTTGAATTTAATGTCGTGCTTTATCATGACTCATAATTTTCATCTCATCATTAAAAACTCGCAAAATACTTTTCGTCAGTTTCTTCTTATTCAATCAAAGTGATCGGCGGCTGTAATTACATAAATATATTGAAGACGATTAAAATGTGCAAATAACATTTTATACACTTTGGCCACTGCACTGCCGATTAATCGATAATAAACAAACAATCAATTAACAATAGAAGTTTTTCAGCTGACGTGTCAAAATAATGATGCACCCCAGAGGAGGTGAGAACATATCAGTGACCTCGAGTTATCCATGGTAATTTAGTTAGAATTCTAACTGGCCACACCACAGGTATTCCTCGAGTTATCCCAGGTTCTCGAGTTATTGATGCTCGAGTTATCCATGGTGATTTCTAGTTAAACATATAGGAAAAATGGCCGGGACCGACAGGAGTCCTGAGTTATCCAGGGTTCTCGAGTTATCGATGCTCGAGTTAACGAAGTTTTACAGTATATAGAGTTATAGGAAAATCCTAGCTTCAAATGAGTTGGTATAGCAACCAGCAACTTACCAAGCAACCACAGATTTCCTTAGCAACAACATACTTCCCCTAGCAGCAAGTGACTTCCCCTTGGATAAAGTGACTTCCTTAGCAACCAGTGACTTCCCCTAGCAAGCAGTGATGTACCTTTTGAACAAGTGATGTCCTTAGCAACCAGTGATTTCCAGTATGAACAAATGACTTCCTTACCAACCATTGACTTCCATAGCAACGACTCTGACTCCTAGTAACCAGTGACTTCCCGTAGCATCCAGTGACTTCCTTAGCAACTTTTAGCATCATCTTGCCACCAGTGACTTCATTAGCAACAAATGACATCCTTAGCAACTAGCAACAGTTGTCTTTCACAATCAGTTTAAAAATCATGCCCTACTTGTTTTGTCAAGAATATGCCTAGGAATTTGATGTATACTAGCTAAAATAATTTCAAGAGAAGTGCTTTTAGTAGAAAAATGAATCAACAAGAGAGGAAGCAGTTGCAAATCAGTGTTTGTTCTAGGGGAAACCAAAGTTTCTGGATTTGGTCCTATTTACGTATTATACAGTGAGTGAAATGACTCTCAGTAGAATCAAATGACTTTATAACACAATAATACACATTTGTTTATAAGGATGATTTCTGTTATCTGACATCACAGCTAGGGAAGTTGGTAGTCTGAGACATGATTTTCAATTTCAGTTTTGATGGAGCCAATTTATCTTGTTTGTGTTAAGATGCCTATTGTAAAACATTTGTGAAAAGTTAGCCAAGCCCCATACAGTCTGATGAAATATACACATTACATGAATTTTGTCGGACATTTTTGAGAGAATACCGTACTTGCATTTGCAGTTACAGAATATCAATATGAAATAAATTAATTTAACCCTAGTTATACCCCCAAAACGAAGTTTAGGGGGGTATATAGGAGTCACCCGGTGGTTGGTCGGTCGGTCGGTTGGTCGGTCGGTCGGTCGGTCGGGCGGTCTGTTGCATTTTCCTTGTCCGGAGCATAACTTGAAAACTACTAGTTGGAATTCAATACAACTTCATACAATGGTCAAGCACATTGAGAGGAAGTGCAGTGCACAAGAACCATAACTCCATCTTGACTAATTACGGAGTTATTGCCCTTTGTTACTTTTCCTTGTCCGGAGCATAAGTTAAAAACTACTGGTTGGAATTCAATACAACCTCATACAATGGTCAAGCACATTGAGAGGAAGTGCAGTGCACAAGAACCATAACTCCATCTTGACTTATTACAGAGTTATTGCCCTTTGTTACTTTTCCTTGTCCGGAGCATAACTTGAAAACTACTAGTTGGAATTCAATACAATGTCATACAATGATCAAGCACAATCAGAGGAAGTGCAGTGTACAAGAACCATAACTCTATCTTGAGTATTTACTGAGTTATTGCCCTTTGTTACTTTTACTTGTCCGGAGCATAACTTGAAAACTACTAGTTGGAATTCAATACAATTTCATACAATGATCAAGCACAATCAGAGGAAGTGCAGTGTACAAGAACCATAACTCTATCTTGAGTATTTACTGAGTTATTGCCCTTTGTTAGTTTTCCTTGTCCAGAGCATAACTTGAAAACTACTGGTTGGAATTCAATACAATCTCATACAACGGTCAAGTACATTGAGAGGAAGTGCAGTGCACAGGAACCATAACTCTATCTTGACTCATTACAGAGTTATTGCCCTTTGTTACTTTTCCTTGTCCAGAGCATAATTCGTAAACTACTAGTTGGAATTCAATACAACTTCATACAATGGTCAAGCACAATGAAAGGAAGTGCAGTGCACCAGAACCATAACTCCATCTTGACTAATTACAGAGTTATTGCCCTTTGTTACTTTTCCTTGTCCGAAGCATTATTCGAAAACTATTGGTTGGAATTCAATACAACTTCATACAATGGTCAAGCACAATGAGAGGAAGTGCAGTGCAAAAGAACAGTAACTCTATCTTTACTCATTACAGAGTTATTGCCCTTTGTTACTTTTACTTGTCCGGAGCATAATTTGAAAACTATTGGTTGGAATTTAATACAACTTCATACAATGGCCAAGTACATTGAGAGAAAGTGCAGTGTACAAGAACCATGACTCTATCTTGACAAATTACAGAGTTATTGCCAAGAACAATATCTCTCTTTAGTTTGTTTGCAAGGTATTCTGTTACTACGAGCTTCCTCAGTTTATAAAGCAGTCTTTTGGGGGTATTAATCACATTTAGTGATAGCTCTAGTTTTAAGTTATTTTATTTTTAGAATAACAAAAATCCATTTTCATACGAATTGTTGACTGAATTTTTTTCCATGAAAATACAACATGACTTCTGACAAATATTGATACTTTCCATTTGAAAAGAAGTTTGCCATTATCTTTACATGATTGATTTTGCTTTACCCTGGCTTTCGCTCTTTTGGAGTCTAGAAAAAATGGATTCATTAAAATTTTGGGCCTTTGTTCATTTACTTCACAGACATCTACACAAACTTAACACTCTTCTGAAAAATCGCAATTCAAAGATCAAAATATTTACGAATAGTGTTATTTATTTATGGTTAAATCACTTCTGTGATACTGACTCCAAGTTAGACCTTAGACCTGCGCCCGTGAAGAACATTTGTTTCTGTAACCAAACAAGTATAGCTGTATGTGCATATAGTTATGTAAAAATGCTATGTGTCTACATTGATAAGTTATAATACAGTTATAAAAAGCTGGATAAAAAGAAATATGAGAATACAATAATCATTTGAAGTTAGTTTTGATCCATGTTTGGCTGTGTATTTATTCAAGATATCATTGTGTGGTGCAATAATTATCATATCCTTAATGATTTGTCCTTTGATAGAGATTTATAAAATCGATACGTTTAATTTGATAACAGTTGTGTTTTGATGTTGTACAGGGTTTCACCTTTGCTGTACTGTAAATGTGTTGTCATTAAAGAATAGAATCTTCTTCCAGTCGCCAGGATGGGACCCTAGTATGATCACTGTAATAAGTTATTGTTACACTGCAATCCCGTTATAACGCGCTCCGTTATAACACAAATCCCGGTATAACACGGTTGGGTCTTGGCTCCCAAAAATTTCGAGATCGACCAAAATCATTTCTGTCAGAATAGCATTTTCCCTATACAAAACAAATGTTGGAAAGCGTAAATAAACATGGCAGGTTGTTAATTGATCATTATCAAAATAAGCGCTATCAAGTGTCTACTAAGAAGTGTGAAAACAATAAAGTTAACTTTTGTTTTTTCACGGCTCCATTATTCACATCTTATCTCTTTGTTTGTTTGACAATGACTTGTAAATCGTGTGAATTTAAAATTGTTTGCACATCTTTGTTTAGTTTAATCAATCAATTTCTGAAAATGAAAACAACAAAAAATGTGCTTTCACTTTAAATAGCCATATCATTTTCTGGAAATGGATGTACTTTCATTTTCAATAGCAAATATTTACGTATAAATTCCTCTTTTATATATTTGGTTTCGTGACTAATTAACTAATTTATTTTACATAAAATCATTATTTTCTACAATTTTAACCACTCGATTTCATAATAAACATGATGCATGTTAAACATCAGTATACTTTAATTTAGTTGGATGGGCGGGGTATACGCGTTATATAACCATTATGCAAGAAAACAGTGGCCGATGATCAGACTGTGTTATAAAGAAAGTTTCACTTATAATACGGGTCGAGTTTCACTTATAACACGGGTCGGACCCTTTGGATTGCAGTGTATTATAGTCACGGTTTTGCAAGTACATGTACCATTAACGGAATCTGAAACCGAATAACACTGCATTGTTACCATGCACTAGTTTCTTCAAATATATAAAACAAAGTTGGTGTCAGATAAGCTTCTTTTATTTACATCAATCTTTAGAATAAAAATTTATTCTTTTTCACAACATCATACAAAAACATGTAGAGATAGTTAATTAAGTTATAGTCAATTTGTGTGGAATAAGATATCCAGGCATCATAATCAAGATAATTTGTTTTTTTTGCAACTTAAAAGGCTGTTTACATACATCACAAAATTAGTTTGCTGTTTTAGTACATTCTGTACTGCTGTTTTTGCAGTTATTCTCAAGTCATTACTTTCCTTTAAAGCTATTTATAAACACTTTGGTTTAGCAATTGGTACACTCTAGGTTATACAAGATAACATAATTTTACATAAATAACTGTACTCAGACCTGAGTTTGAGCCAACACTTGTCAGACACAATAAATACACTACAAAAGAGCAAAAGAAGTCACTGGATTTTAAAGCTGTTTTGCAGGTGTATTGTGAGACAGAATTTACCTGGCACTCATTAATCTCTGACTCTGGCTTTGGGTTTTCAGTATTTCACAAGGTTTATATTGTATAGAGGTGGGAACATGGTAAGATTCTCTCCTGTATGTATTTGAATTGTTAGGTTGAGCATTTAGGGTGTTTGTGGGGTGTCAACAGTAAAATCATGTATGATGTCTCAAGGTCAGTCATGTAGGGTGTCTCAAAGTCATTCATGTATGATTTCTAAAAGTCAGTTATGTATGGTGTCTCAAAGTCATTCATGTATGATTTCTAAAAGTCAGTCATGTAGGGTGTCTCAAAGTCATTCATGTATGATGTCTCAAGGTCATTCATGTATGGTGTCTCAAGGTCAGCCATATAGGGTGTCTCAATGTCATTTATGTATGGTGTCTCAAGGTGATTCATGTGTGGTGTTTCATTGTAAGTCATGAAGGGTGTCTCTAGTTCAGGCATGTGAGTCTTAAGTTCATTCATGTAGGGTGTCTCAAAGTCATTCATGTATGGTGTCTCAAGGTCATTCATGTATGGTGTCTCAAGGTCAGTCATGTATGGTGTCTCAAGGTCAGTCATGTAGGGTGTCTCTATCTCAGTGATGTGTGTGTCTTAGTTCAGTCATGTGAGTGTCTAACAGTCAGTTATGTAGGTTGTCTCTAGTTCAGTCATATGAGTGTCTTAATGTCAGTCATAGGAGTGTCTCTGGGTCAGTCATGTGAGTGTCTCAATTTCAGTCATGTAAGGTGTCTCTAATTCAGTCATGCGAGTGTCTCAATGTCAGTCATGAGGTTGTCTCTAGTTCAGTCATATGAGTGTCTCAAGGTCAGTCATAGGAGTGTCTCTGGGTCAGTCATGTGAGTGTCTCAATTTCAGTCATGTAAGGTGTCTCTAATTCAGTCATGCGAGTGTCTCAATGTCAGTGATGTAGGTTGTCTCTAGTTCAGTCATATGAGTGTCTCAAAGTCAGTCATAGGATCGTCTCTGGGTCAGTCATATGAGTGTCTCAATATCAGTCATTTAGAGTGTCTCTAGTTCAGTCATGTGAGTTTCTCAATGTCAGTCATGTAGGTTGTTTCTAGTTCAGTCATATGAATGTCTCAATTTCAGTCATGTTGAGTGTCTCTAATTCAGTTATATGAATGTATCAATGTAAGTCATGTAGGTTGTCTCTAGTTCAGTCATCAAGGTCAGTCATAAGAGTGTCTCTGGGTCAGTCATGTGAGTGTCAGTCATTTGAATGTCTAAAGGTCAGTCATGTATGTAGTCCCAAGGTCAGTCATGTATGATGTATTAAGTTCATTCATGTGAGGTGTCTCAGGTTCCATCATTAAGGGTTTGTCAAGTAGGATGTGTCAAGTTCAGTCATGTAGGGTGTTTCGTGTTCAGTCATGTAGGATGTGTCAAGTTCAGTCATGTAGGGTGTTTCGTGTTCAGTCAAGTAGGATGTGTCAAGTTCAGTCATGTAGGGTGTTTCGTGTTCAGTCAAGTAGGATGTGTCAAGTTCAGTCATGTAGGGTGTTTCATGTTCAGTCATGTAGGATGTGTCAAGTTCAGTCATGTTAGGTGTTTTGTGTTCAGTCATGTAGGATGTGTCAAGTTCAGTCATGTTAGGTGTTTTGTGTTCAGTCATGTAGGATGTGTCAAGTTCAGTCATGTAGGGTGTTTTGTGTACAGTCATGTAGGGTGTGTCAAGTTCAGTCATGTAGGGTGTTTTGTGTTTAGTCATTTAGGGTGTTTTGTGTTCTGTCATGTAGGGTGTGTCAAGTTCAGTCATGTAGGGTGTTTCAAGTTCAGTCATATATGGTATTTTGTGTTCAGTCATATAGGGTGTCTGAAAAGGGATTAATCAAAGTTAACATAAGCCACCAAACCTGCTCTGCAGCATCACTGCATTGCCTCCTTGTATCCAACTTTAAATTTTACCGATATTGGTAAAACTTATAGGTGCTGGCTAAATTTTCATATAGAAATCTGTTTGAGAAATTTAAATTAAGTTACGTGCACTTACTTTGCACTGGTTTATAATAGCAAATTGTAGATGTCCCAATTTAATGTTTAAAATGTTCTCTGTTTATAATTAATGTTAAATTGTACATTTTAAATGATATTTATCTCCTCTTTAACCACAGGACCAATTTCAACCAAACTTCATAGGATTGTTCCTTAGATGGTCCTTTACCAAAATTGCATAAAGGGTTTCCTTTTACTGTACATATCGGCCGCAAGAGTCAGATTTTGAAATAATTTCACACTGATGTGCCTTGGATGACCCTCTACCAAAAGTGCTCAAAACTCTATTGCACAAAATGGGCACCAGAGCTGAATATAGAAAAATCTTTAGACATCATCTCCCAATGGCCAGGTCTTGATTTTGAAATGATTTTACACCGATGTTCCACAGCTGACTCTTCACTAAAATTGCTCAAACCATCTGCTCCTTGCACAGGATGTCCGCTGGTGCTTAAAATGTAAAAATCTTAAACAGGTCCTCCTCCTAAAAGACTCCTCTGATTTTGAAATAATTTCAGGCAATTGTTTTGCAGGTAGTTCTTTACTAAACTTTTTCAAACAGTTCTGCTCTGCTGCACTAGATGGCACCAGAGCTAAAAATAGAAAAACTCTTTAAACAACTGATATCTCAAAAACGGCTGGTCAGATTTTGAAATAATTGTTCACAAAAGTTCCTAGGATGACCCTTTGGAGCAATGGTTTTCTGTTGAGCAATATAGGGCCATCATGGCTCTCTTGCTTTAGTTTCTTGTCTTCAATGTTAGTGTAAATATTCTCATGTAAATGAGTTGAAACTTACTAAGTTTTGATCTGCAAGAATAGAACAGGTCTGTTTACCATTCGAAAACCCATGCTTCAGAAACCCGGCCCTGTTGGTACCAGTGCTCTTGTTTCAAATTTTCACAGGTCTATAGTTAGCACATCTGGTACAGACAATAAGTTGTAATCATTACAAACAAATTTCGAAAACCCACTAAGGTGTGGCTTTTTATATTGTAAAAGTCAAAATAGAACCCCAACCCCTAATAATCAACCCCTGACTTACCATACTTACACAGTACAGAATGCAGTCTTGTCAAACACATTTAAACTAACATTTTATATACAGGATGTTCTGTTAAATGATGATTTAACTATGAAGGCTTATTATGATTATTTCTGTCTGTTGTGTGCCTTATATTACTGATATATTGAAGATCAATGCTGGAAGCCAAAAAAGATGGAAGATAAATATCCTTCATGTAATTGTTGTTTATGATAGACCTGGTTATTATTGGTCATAAAAAGTTCTTTTTTTGGAATGATGGGTGACAGATAGGCAGTTAATTAAAATCACATAAGGATGACTTCTGGAAGATATTTGTTAGGATTTTATAGTAAAAGGTTCGGTAAGATCAGATATCTTAGCTTGTGTTTTACAGAAGATAGTTTAAAAAATCAAAGCACTGACAGCAAGTGACTCACAGATGATTTCTGAGTACTTGGTGACATAATTTTTTCCATTAGTTAGGACTTTTCTACTAAGATTAACTCTAAACACTTTGTTAATGTCAGTTTCATACACTTCCCCTTAAACTGAAAAACACAATTTTTCCCGTCCCAAGAGGCAAGCATAGTTACATGCAATTTTGATCTTCCATATGCATAGAATTATTTGATGTAACTGTACA